>CM072526.1:16333522-16433522 GCA_036898135.1 Oncomelania hupensis | reverse complement strand
GATAGTGTGTCGTCATCGCCATCCTGAATGATGTCAGAGCCGAAAGACCGCCTCCCGTAGGACCCGCGTCGGCTCAGCTTGGGGCTGAGGTTGAGGTGGCTGATCGTGGGAACCTGGCGCCGGGATCGAAGGCTGGGTCGTCTGGGGAAACTGGGACTGACGTTGCTGTTGTTGATGTTGTTGTTGTTGGTGGTGGTGTTAGGACTAGCGTCACTCACGCCGTCGATGGTAGGGCCTTTGTTCTCGTCACAATCACACGCCGTCACGCTCAGTAGAGGGATCTGGGACGCCGCGCTGGCGGGGGCCGACGATGGAGACGAC
This sequence comes from Oncomelania hupensis, assembly GCA_036898135.1. Lineage (NCBI taxonomy): Eukaryota > Metazoa > Mollusca > Gastropoda > Littorinimorpha > Pomatiopsidae > Oncomelania > Oncomelania hupensis. Next base: position 16,433,201 of record CM072526.1, on the reverse strand, counting down.
GAGGATGCAGAGAGAGGAGGCAGCGAGCCTAGAACCTCCACGCTCGGTGATGGAAGTGGAGAACCTGCATGCCACGACGGACATATTGTTGTTTGCGTGGAAGCTAGGGAGATGGACGGACCGGTGGCACAACTCGACGAATGCCACCACTTCTTGTGAGTGAGTGTGTTGGCTGAAGTAGAAGATGAAGAAGATGAAGGCGGCGTTAAGGAAGACGATGCTACAGAAACCGACGAGAGTAATGGGGCAGGTAGAGAACAGCTGGCACAATGTTCATGCGACCGTACGACGGTGGAGGTCAGATCGTTCGCAGTGACTGTGCACAGGGAGCTGCCTTTTTTAGCACGTACACCTGCACTAGTTCTTACCGACGACCGACCACGGTTTACATGCTGAGTTTTGTTCCCAGCAGACGTCCTGTCTAACACTTTAGGGGCAACACCACACTCGTCACTGTTTGTCTTGATAGCATTATCGTTGTCGTCTTCATTTTCTTCCTCTCCGCCTTCTCGCACATCGTCGTCGTCGTCCTTGTTGATGATGTGCTTGAGGTCGTGGTCGTCGACCTCGAATTCCTCTATGACGGCCGACAACGGACGGTTGCGGTTCTGCTTTGTAGTCCTCGTGACGTCATCTTTCCGGCCTCCCATGATGACGTCAGGACGGGACGGAAGTAGGACGTCCGACGTTGTTTCGGGTAGTGACGCGGTATGACGTCAAAGGCTGCGTCAGGGTGTGGAGTTATGATGTCAAGCAGAGGTGTTTAGGTCATGCTGCCGGCTGAGTGATTCTGGAACAGAATGAAAGAATTGGTTAAATATTTGCCAATTACCCTTTTCTTTCAGTATTATATACTATATAAACTAGTCCGTAATCTTTCCTATGTACAATGTTACACTCGGTTTGATGTTGGTGTTTTCTATCAGTATCTGATTCAGCCCCAATGCTGAATTCCTGATAGGGTGTAACTCAGATTCGTTTATCCACGCAGCCCGCTCAAGCAGCATACAAGTCACAAAGTCGACGTATGAAGTTTTCCACTTTTATTCAGCACACATCAACAACTGCATACAATCGCTCAATCGTCTTTCCACTCTCAAATTTACTTTCCAACTAACAACAACTTTCACAGCAACTCTTCTTTAACAGTGCGGCGCTTATATAGTCTATACATACACGGGAAAAATCGAGAATAATCTACATAAAACACCACAACCAATCAAAATTAATTTCATCATCACGTGACTCACGTCATACAACCTCATTGGGAACGCAAGCTTCCGTGGAAACCAACAGAACAATCCATACGCTTCGATCGATAGTAAACAACCGACTCGAGAACGTTCTCAAACAATATCGAGCAACTAAAAACATCAACGTTACACAAAGCTTCTTCTAATAACAACGCAAAATCAAATCAAAGATAAATACACTCTATTACTGCATGCGTTGCAAAATAAAACGAACAGATCTATCGCGCGCGTCACACACAAGCCTACCATTGCACGCGCTTCACACATAACATCGTGCGCATTTCATACGCACCATTCGCGTTTCAACGTAACATAACCCCCCACTCAAGAAGAAATTTACCTAATTTCTTTCAACAACGTTGAAACGTAATGCACAAACAAAATCAGAAATTAGAACTTATTTCAGACTGTCTGAATACTGTCAGTGTTCACAGTTCATTCACACAGAGTCAATGTTCTTTACTCACACACTCTGCTGAGGAAGTCCGCACCAACATTGTCTGATCCTTTAATTGATTCTACTCGCATGTTAAAGTTCTGCAAGTACATAGCCCATCTCATGATGCGACTGTTCACAAACTTGGCAGAGTTCAAGTAAGTTAGCGGCTTGTGATCAATCTGTAGCACGAACTTCACTCCTTGAAGGTACAGTTCGAACTTCCGGATTCCCCATATGATGGCAAGGCACTCTTTTTCCATGGTCGAGTAATTTTTCTCAGCTCTGGACAGCTTCTTGCTGGCGTAACTGACCGGAAATAGTTTCCCTTCGTGTTCTTGCATCAGTATGGCGCCGATGCCTTCGTCCGCTGCGTCTGTTCTAAGACGAATTCCTTGGAAGTGTCAGGCAGTCTTAGCACCGGATCCTTCGAAAGGAGGTCGCGCACAGTCTGGTATGCCTTCTCCTGAGACGGTCCTCACTGCACTTGGTTTGGACAGCCTTTCCGCACCAGGTCCGACAAGGGTGCTGTGATGGCGGAGTAGTTTGGTACAAACTCCCTGTAATATCCAGCCAACCCCAGGAAAGATAGCACCTGCTTCTTGGTTTGGGGACGTGGAGCGTTCAGAATCTTGGTGACGTTTTCTAGTAGAAGCCCCTTTTGTCCTTCTTTCAGCGAATGGCCGATAAAGTCTACGTTGTCAGTCCCCAGAATGCACTTACTGGGTCTCACAGTCAGGTTAGCTTCTGTTAGACGGTGAAACAGCTCCCTCAAGGTCTGCAGATGCTCTTCCCAGGTGCGAGTGTGGACTAGCAGGTCGTCCCAGTAACACACGACATTGTCCATCCCATTGAGCATCTTCCTCATTCCTCTCTTTAGGGTAGCTCCGCTGTTGACCATGCCAAAGGGCATCCTTAGGCACTCATACGTCCCATCAGGAGTTATGAAAGCAGTCTTTGGTATGTCCTGTTGACGCACGGGGACCTGCCAATAACCCTTGCTGAGGTCAATCTTTGAGAAGATTCTACTCCCCGATAGTTGGCGGAAGAGGTCTGCTGCGGTAGGCATCGGCTCAGGGTCGAAGACGGTGATCTTATTAACCTTCCTGTAGTCGATGCACACTCTGTTGCTCCCGTCCTTCTTCTTCACGACCACGACAGGGGACGCGTAGGGGGAACTGGACTCCCTGATGATGCCCATCTTCAGCATCTCATTGATGTCTTTCTTCAAGGATTCACGGGCCTTGAAAGGGATCGGGAAGGGCTTGGATCGAACAGGGATATTCGAAGTGAGGTGGACTTCGTGTTCGACCAAAGTTGTAGAGCCAGGGACATCGCTGAAGTTGTGGGGAAACTCGCCCATAAGGTCCTTGAGCTCCATCTTTTGATCTTCCGTCAAGCTTGGTCCTAGCTTAACATCATCGATGCCTTCTTTGCTGTGGAAGTCTCCCAGTTCCAACAGTTCTTCGCTGTCAAAGCTGTCGTCGGTCACAGCTGCTGTGGCTGCGTGCACAGTCTCTGATGGCCTTTCCACATACAGCTTAAGGAGGTTGGCGTGGTATATCTTGGAATGCTGGCCGACCTTCACCTTGTAGTCGTTGATTCCCACCACGGTCTCCACTTCGTACGGGCCTTTCCACTGCATCAGCAACTTATTATGATCAGTAGGTAGCAGCACCAGCACTTTGTTGCCAGGTTTAAACTTCCTGTTCACAGCCCTACGGTCATAGTAGGGCTTTCCACAGTCCTGGGACTTCTTCAGGTTTTCTCTGGCTATCTCGAGAGTCTGCTCCAGCTTCTCCCGTAGCTCAAACACGTACTGGTAGCTGTTCTTCACCTCTGGGGTGTCTACTTCTTTCGTCCACAGTTTTTTTAGGATGTGCATCGGCCCTCGGATGGTTCTTCCGTACAACAGCTCGAACGGAGAAAAGCCGGTGGACTCCTGCGGTACTTCTCTGTAGGCGAAAAGTAGGGCGTTGATGTAGCGATGCCATTGTCTGGGCTGCTCGCTGCACAGTTTCTTCAGGGTGGACTTCAGCGTAGCATTGAACTTTTCGACGAGCCCGTTGCACATCGGATGGTAGGGTGTCGTGGTCAAATGCCGGATGCTCAGCAGTCTGTTGACCTCCTTCATGCAGTCAGAGACGAACTGCGTCCCGAGGTCTGTCAGGATCTCTTCAGGCACTCCAAGTCTACTGAACATGTCCACCAGTGCCTCTGCAACAGTTTCAGTGTCAATCTTCTTCAGAGGCACTGCTTCTGGGTACCGAGTCGCATAGTCCACTAAAGTCAGTACCCACCGATGACCTTCTTCACTCGGAGGTCTTATTTCGCCGATTAAGTCTAAGGCCACCCTCTTGAAAGGTCGGTCGATCAGAGGCATCATCTGCATAGGCACTTTCGGGACCCTTCCTCGAAGTATGGTTTTCTGGCAAATGTCACATGATCGGCAGAAACGGCTGACGTCCGCATGAAGTCCTGGCCAGTAGAACACCGCCTGGATTCTATCCGACGTCTTCTTGATACCCAGGTGACCTCCCATAATTGAGTCATGCGCTACTTGCATCACCTGGCGCCTTAGGGGTAATGGTACCAGTACTTGACGTAGTGGTTTCCCTCCGTTGACCCTCGGGTGCTGGAAGATTCGATACAGGATCTTGGCCTTCACCTCAAAATAGACCGTGCCACTGCCCTTGGTCACGTGGTCTTGGCGGTTCCTGTACTTGTTTAAAGTGCTATCAGCTTCCTGGAGCTGGATCAGCTTATCTCTGTCCACGATGGCAGCTTTGGAGTTGTCGGCGACCTTCAGTGGCGTAGACGTCTTGTCTCTCTTGGCCTGCGCCCTGGTAGTAACGGCACCGACGATCTCTGGTCGGCAGGGCTGAGCCGGAGTAACCACATTGTCCCGTAGCAGCTCTGTAAGGTCTCCATCGGGAAACGGCAATGGATCCTCCTCCACAACTTCGACGCGTTGGGTTGAGGCAGGACTCCATTCTGGATCGGGGTCGTCGGGTCGTCTCGCGCCATCGATGTTCCCGATCATCAAATCATACAGCGGCTTCTTCAGGCAAACCGCTTCGACTTCGCCTATGTAGAAAGGGGTGCTGACTTGAATCTTCGCAACTGGCGCTCTCACACATTTGCTGTCGGCCATGAGTGTCCATTTTGAATCGCCAGTGAACTGTTCTTTAGCGATTAGGTCTTCTCTGACGATGACCCCACTGCAGCCAGAGTCTCTTAAGACAGTCACTTCATGATTTCCGACGCGTCCCTTGGAAACTGGCATGTTCTGGACGGTCACGGCTGCGCTGGCGACGACGGGGATGGATTTTCCGTTGGCAAGGAGAAGTTGGCCATCAGTCATGCACTCTTGCACGTCCGCAGGAGTAGCTGTGCGCTTGGTCTCACTCGGAAGAATGACGCTCCCGCCGCACACTTGATGGTCAGATCTACTGTTTTGCCGTTGATTGGAGAAACGTCTCTGTCGGTTGCCCACCGCTGCATTGTCCGTACTGCCCCGCTGTCCGCTACTTTTGTTTTGAGGACAGTTAGCCGCTCTGTGGTCTGTAGCGTTGCAGGTGAAACAGCCTCTTGAATGCCCTTCCCTGGAAGGAGGCGTGGAGTCCGTCTGTTTCTGGTTCGTCTGGCTCCCCTGGATCTGGTTCACATGGTTTCCAGTCTTCTGAAAATGTTTCGTCGCGCTGGGTGGCCCCAGGGTCTTCCCATGAGCGATGAGATATCTTTCAGCAGCCTCAGTCACATCTTTAAGCGTCTGCAGCTTTTGTTCTTCTAAGTGGGTCGCTAGGTCTTTGTGACAGGCATTGAGAAATTGTTCCTTCACGATCAGGTCATGGAGACTGTCGTAAGACTTCGTTTCGCCTGATAACTCCACCCACTTGTGTAGATATGACGACAGGCGCTCCACAAACTGCTTTGGCGTCTCGTCTGACTTAGGCCGGCATTCACGGAAGCGTTTACGGTAGCCCTTCTCTGTAAAGTTGTAGCACTGCAGTAGGGCCTCTTTCAAGACGTCATAGTTTTTGGCGTCATCGTTCGACAGTCTGGTGTAAACTTCGAGCGCTTGCCCTGTCAGAAGTGCACTTAGTCGAATCGCCCAGTCTCGAGGTTGCCAGTTGGAGCTTTCGGCGAACCTTTCGAATCTCGCCAGATAGCTGTCGATCTGGTCCTTCCCGTCGACGAAAGCTGGCAATTTTGGAGCCGTATGGTCGTTGGTGACTTGTGGCGCATGCTGATTGTTCTGGATACGCGCCAACTCTAGCTGGTACTGACGCTCAGCCTCTAATTGTCTCTCGTCCATCTCGTCACGCCGACGCTGGTCCTCCCTTTCTTCTCGGCGTCGCTGCTCCTCTTTTTCTTGGCGCTGCTGTTCAATTTCCAGACGCTTCAGTTCAAATTCTCTTTCTTCGCGCCGTCGCTGTTCCTCTAATTCTCTTTCTTCACGGCGACGCTGCTCTTCTAATTCTCGTTCTTCACGGCGACGCTGCTCTTCTAATTCTCGTTCTTCACGGCGACGCTGCTCTTCTCTTTCTTCACGCAATATTCTCTCCTGGCATTTGACGTACTCCGTCAGCTGTTTACCTTTTAGATTCAGTGCAATCCCTTTCTGCCAGAAGTCAGCCATCTTAATGCTTCTGGAAAGTTCTTTTCTGGAAAGTTCTTTTTCTAGAAAGTTCTTGACTGTAGAGTTCTTTTTTTCTGGAAAGTTCTTGACTGTGCTGTACCTTTCTAGACTGTTCTAGAACAGCACGCTTTCTGCAGTAGCGCTGATGCTTGTCACTAGTCGCCTTCGCTGACGCAGGCCCCGCTGTCCTCGTCGTATGCGACGCTGCACCACGCTGGTGTTGATGTACACGCTCCTGTGCTGAAGTAGACGCGACGTCCGCTCGTCGCTCTCTCTAACACTGGCGATGTAGCTCCGAGACTGTCCCTCGACGTAGTCTTACGGCAGCAACGTAGTCCCGATCTGTTGTTCGCTCACGAAGCAACTCTTCAGCGACTACACGCCCTTGCAGTCAACCCGAACCTATCGGTGATGTAGTCCCAGTATGTTGGCCCCTCTCGACGCAACTCGTTGGCGGCTACCCTCGATGACTGCCTCTCGTAACGTTGACTCGCTTGTTGTAGCAGTTGAACCCTTGGCTATGGCGTGAATCCCGGCTTGGCCCCCAAAATGTTACACTCGGTTTGATGTTGGTGTTTTCTATCAGTATCTGATTCAGCCCCAATGCTGAATTCCTGATAGGGTGTAACTCAGATTCGTTTATCCACGCAGCCCGCTCAAGCAGCATACAAGTCACAAAGTCGACGTATGAAGTTTTCCACTTTTATTCAGCACACATCAACAACTGCATACAATCGCTCAATCGTCTTTCCACTCTCAAATTTACTTTCCAACTAACAACAACTTTCACAGCAACTCTTCTTTAACAGTGCGGCGCTTATATAGTCTATACATACACGGGAAAAATCGAGAATAATCTACATAAAACACCACAACCAATCAAAATTAATTTCATCATCACGTGACTCACGTCATACAACCTCATTGGGAACGCAAGCTTCCGTGGAAACCAACAGAACAATCCATACGCTTCGATCGATAGTAAACAACCGACTCGAGAACGTTCTCAAACAATATCGAGCAACTAAAAACATCAACGTTACACAAAGCTTCTTCTAATAACAACGCAAAATCAAATCAAAGATAAATACACTCTATTACTGCATGCGTTGCAAAATAAAACGAACAGATCTATCGCGTGCGTCACACACAAGCCTACCATTGCACGCGCTTCACACATAACATCGTGCGCATTTCATACGCACCATTCGCGTTTCAACGTAACATACAACAACAACAATAATAATAATAATAATAATAATAATAATAATAATAATAATAATAATAATAATAATAATAATAATAATAATAATAATAATAAATGGGGGCTGGAGGCGAGTCCGGAGGCAAGTTGCTTTGGTGTTGTTAGCTGTGTTCTTATATAACGCTTTAACTGCTCAAAGAGACACTCATGGCGCTCGACCAAAACAAAATCTACAATTCAAGCCACCTAAGGTGCCCACGTGCTTACTGCTGGATCCTCAGTGTCAGGGTCATGTTGTGGCCCCGCCAGACAGTCGCTCTGGGCGATTCCACCTAACTTGTCGCCGTTGGGATGTTTAGCCAACATACACACACATACAAACGCACACATGCGTGTACGAGGTACAAATGGGGTAATTTCACCAACTTCGCGGCCTTAGGCGGCGAATTAGGTCAAGTTTCTTCAAAAAAGACACTTTTTCGCAAGAAGTTTGACCTAATTCCTCGCTCCTAAGAGACGAAGTAGGTCAAGTTTCTTCAAAAAAGCACATTTTTCGCAAAAAGTTTGACCTAATTCCTCGCCTATTAGAGACGAAGTAGGTCAAGTTTGTTCAAAAACACAGCTAGGATAAGGAACTTTCCTCGACGATTAGGGTAAGGCAGTGCCTCGACGATTAGGGTAAGGCAGTGCCTCGACGATTAGGGTAAGGCAGTGCCTCGAAAAGGGTTAGGGTCAGGGCTAGTTGCAGCGCTGCAACTAGCCCTGACCCTAACCCTTTTCTGGAACGGGTGCCTTACCCTAATCGTCGAGGCACTGCCTTACCCTAATCGTCGAGGCACTGCCTTACCCTAATCGTCGAGGAAAGTTCCTTATCCTACCCGTCTGGAAGATGCACTACAACTACACCAGTTCAAGTGTACTTGTAGTGCATGTGCACTACAACTACACTTGACCTGGTGTAGTTGTAGTGCACATGCACTACAATTACACTTGGGCAAGTGTACTTTAAGTGCACATGCACTACAACTGCACTTGGCCAAGTGTACTTTAAGTGCACATGCACTACAACTGCACTTTCATGTACTTAGAACAAATGAGCAACGCCAGACAAATGGGGAACGACAAAATTACCTCATTTGGTACTAAAAATGGCAAATTTCGTTCCCCAAATGTGACGTTTCACAACTACACACACACACACACACACACTCTCTCTCTTTCTCACTATCTATCTCTCTCTTTCGCACACACACACACACGCACACGCCACCACAAACACACACACACACATGCGCACGCACGCACGCAAGCACAGGCCATGGAATGAATGAGACACAGAATTGTATTAAGTATAAGGTCTCTCTGTCCCACAGGTTACTTTACGTTACACACTATTTAAATATGCCAGTAACCAGCCTCATAATCCACACTACAAAGTCATTTCCGACCACTCTCGTTACATACTCTTTAGCTATGCAGGTTTAGAGTCAAGTCGGCTTTCAATAAAAAAAAAAAAAGCAGATGCAGATGACAGCATATTCATGTTTCCCCAGGTCTATGCTATGTCCCCTTCTCATTCCCCAGATCGTTGTCCCACCTCATATATTTGTGACAGACCTGATGGAACACACACCTGAAGGATCACAGACCTGAGTGAACATAGATCATAGACTTGAATGCAATCTAAGTATGGATTGTTGCAGTGATTCTGCTAAAATGTCAGTTCTAAGTTTCGATTCTGTTTGTATTTATGAATATACACGGTCTTGTTTATATGCTGTTCGTTCTCTGATAAACGATCTTCGTCTGTCTTTCATATGGTTATTTGGCTGTAAATACTCTTTGACTTGTTTTAAGACCATGGTCAAACAACGCTTGAGAGACCAGTTCTTGCAAATATAGCATCAGGATGTATTCGATCGTAATACTGGTATTACGTAAAGAATTTAAAAAAAATACCGTGTGTTTCGAGGACTATTTAGTTTATTTGTCACCTTTATTGAGAAAACATTTATTGAAATTGAAACTGCCAATTTAATCACAAACGTATTGGAATATCCAAAGAAAATATAGACTATGTACTCTGGGTGATTTGGACGAGCGACGTGATGAATTTCATTATCTTAGATGTACAAATCCCGCGCTGATTGTTAACAAGCTTACTTTAGTACCTCAATACCTCAGGAATCACTCGAATGCCCTTAAGTTAAACCAGTTAAAGAACAACCCAGGTTGATTAATGTAAGCCCTTTTATAGGTATTATTTTTTCACTTTTTAAAATAGTGACACACAATTTCCCTTTGCTATTTATTTCGAGCTCATATGTTCTTGGTTGAGACCTACGTGTATCATTGTTGGGATTGGTTTTTCTCGTGTCTGTTACCTTTTTAATATTATCGAATTCTTTATTTCTTTTTTTCCCCCTCTAAAATTCGTTTCTCGTTAACAACTTAATGTCAATTATGTCATTTTTTGTGCGTGCAAAATTCCTGTTTACTGTTTATGTGCTTCTTGTTTACTACTGTATGCTTTTTGTATCAGCATCACCCCTACTCTCCATGTTTTGGGTATACACCCACCCCTCCCACCTCCAACCCTTGGCTGGAAGCCTTATTTAATACTGTCTGATGGTGGTGTATCAAATTAAAAGGACAAAGTTCCAAAGTTCTGTGGGGTAGCTTGTTGCCGCTGTGGGTAATTCGCCGATTTCCTATGACGAAGGTCGCGGGTTCGATTCCCGCAAGGGGCGAACGTATGTGGCTTCGCTACGAGACTATTCAGGTCACCGATTGTTTAATCCGGGAGCGTTCGGTTTCCTCCCTCCCTTCAACAATGGTGTTGGATGCAGTCAATCTAAACTTTCAAAGATAAAAATTCGTGTTCCTTTCCGTATTTTTATGTCTCCCTCTTCTTCTGCCTCCTTGCACCGTGCTTTGCAGGATGGTCTTTCAAGGCCTGATGCTCTGGTGATGTGGCCATACCATAGGAGTTTCAGTTTCTTCACCACTGTGAGGGTGTCATCGTGTTGCCCAATGGCTTGGGTGATGATCTGGTCCTGATTTGGCTCGGAAGAGTCCGCTGGACCTAAAGCAATAACCATGTAATGATGAACACTGTGAGCATGTCATCGTACTGTCCAATGGCTTTTGTCATGGCCTGTCGGACTTTGTCGTTGGTATTGTGCTTGGTATAAGAATTGCCCAAAAGTCTTTTGTAGCACCACATCTCCATGCTTTGTATTCTTCGTTGTAGATCTACTGTGAGGGTCCATTTTTCGCAAGCGTATAGGAAGATGGAGATGACAACGGAGCACAGCAGCCTGACCTGGGAGTGTAGACTGATGGTCCTGTCTTTTCAAATGTACTTCAATCTTTTCCGGGCAGCAGTTGTTCGTGCGATCCTGGAGAGGACTTCCTGTCGGGACCCACTGTCTGATACAATGGCTCCTAAATATTTGAAGCTATGCACTGTGTTGAGGGATTTTTTTGGACTTTGATGTCCATGTTGATGCCATTGGTGTTGTTGGTCATCATTTTGGTCTTCTCTGTACTTATTTCCAATCCAAAGGCTCTGGAGGTAGCGTCAAGCCTCTGTGCCAGCTGTTCAAGTTCTTGTTTTTCTCCAGCCAATCCATCAATGTCATCCGGAAAACGTAGGTTGGAGACTGCTACACCCTCTGTGCTGACTGTGCTTTCGTGATCTGAAAAGGCATCTGACATGATGCGCTTTAGGAAGATGTTGAAGACTTTAGACTTTAGACTTTAAACGTTTATTGCAATTACAACATGTTACAAGGATAATAATTTTAAGCTTACAGTTTATTCTTACAATTAGTCCTTGTTTCAGGCACTTACTCAAGCATAATACATTTATACAATCAATTAAACCTGCCACATGTTACATATATAAAAGTAAAACTATAATAATTTCAAAACAATAACTTTTAACATATCAAAACGTCATCTGAACAAGATAATATTATACCATTATAATATGGTGACCTGTGGGTGGAAAAATTATGAATTTAAAATATGGTTAAAAAGCATTAATTTAAGTGATTTGATTGTTTTGTTTTGTTTAATGATCGGAGGAAGTTCATTCCATAAAGACGGTGCTCTGAACCCAAAACTAGTCTTATATAGATCAATTCTTGGTTTAGGTAAGAGATAATTTTGGGAATGATATACATTTGATGATTTAGTTAAAAATCGGGTTAGATAGTTTGGTGCAATATTGTTGTGAACTTTAAACATAAGCATGATCATATTATATTGAAATTGTTTATTTAGAGGTAAAATGTTTAATTTTATAAATTTTTCATCTGTTGAAATAGTTGTACAGTTAGAAATTAATTTTATTGCCCGTCGATGCAATGAATTTATTTTTTGTATTTGATTATGACTAGCAGCACTCCACACAGTGGAAGCATAGTTAATATGTGACAGACAGTGCGCATGGAAGAACACTTTCCTGGCATATTCAGGAACAAAACATCGTAGTTTTGAAAGCAAAAACGTACTTTGGGAAAGGCGTTTACATATTTGATTAATGTGTTTCTCCCATTTGAATTCTGAATCAATAGTAACTCCAAGTACACGATGGTCTGTTACTTGGTGGACACAAGTGTTATCTATTGTAATATGTAATTGTAAAGGCTGTAATTGATGCTTTTGTCTTGTTGTGATTATCATGTACTCTGTTTTTTTTTAGGATGAAGAACCATTTGATTAGTTAGACACCAGTTTATCACATCATTTAAACTATTTTGTAAAGATGTTGTATGGACGTAATGTCTTTCCCAGAACAATGTATTGTACTGTCATCCGCAAACAAATCACAGATTACATTATTATCTGATATTTGGAGGTGGAGATCGTTTATATAGATACAAAATAGAAGAGGGCCCAGTATCGAGCCTTGAGGAACGCCACATTTTACTGTACCTTTTGCTGAGTAATGGCCATTTACTAACACTGTCTGCTCTCTATCACTTAAGTAAGATTGGAAAAAATTTACAGTTGCAGAATTGTTCAGATACACAGATAATTTACTGATCAATACGGAATGATTAACCATATCAAAAGCTTTTGTAAAGTCTAGAAAAACGGCACCAGTAATTTCATTCTTATTAATAGCAGAGAGCCAAGTATCACATAATCTAACCAAAGCAGTATGGCACGAATGATTTTTACGAAAACCAGATTGAAATGGATGAAAAAGAGCATGTTTCTCCATGAAAGTATTTACATGTTTATACATATGTTGTTCAAGTGGTTTAGATAGAACATTTAATAATGAAATAGGTCTAAAGTTATTTGGATCAAAAGTGTCCTTTGCTTTTGGAATTGGAACAACTTTAGCCATTTTCCAAGCATCAGGAAATATTCCAGATTTAATACACAAATTATAGATAAAAGTTAATGGTTCAATGATGTAAGGCAGTGCAAGTTTTAAAATCAAAGAATTAATATTATCAAAACCGCAAGACTTTTTGTGTTTTAGACTTGTTATATATCTGGATACGTCATGAGTATTTAAGAGGGGGATGAAACATGTAGTATTCGGAGTTAGTCTGTCTTTACAAAAATTATCAAGTAATGCTGTAAGACTGTACGCAGGTTTATGACAAGTGGATTGAACGATATCATCAGTTATAGATAAAAAGTGATTATTAAAATTTCAGCTGATGGAGTGATAACAGCTGTGTGTTTTGTACATTTAGACTTTCCTGTTATCTCATTCATTGCTTTCCAAAGTGATTTTGTATCATGGTCATTCATTACTAATGAAGTAATATACTTTTTTTTGAGTCTCGAATCATAGTGGAGACTCTATTTCTTTGTTTCTTGTATTCCGCAAATCTTTTTTGTTTTTTAAATGTGTCACGGTTTTTCATTGCATCAATAATATCTGATGTCAGCCATTTAGGAAATGTACTTTGTTTGACTCTTTTTTCTCTAATCGGTGCATGTTTATTCAAGATCATACAAAACCTGTCATACCACACACTTAAGGCTTTATTAGGATCATTACACAAATATATAGTATTGAAGTTAGTAAAATGTAGATCATACAGAAATGCATCCTTGTTAAAAGATTTAAATGACCTAAATTGAATAATTGTATGTGCATTAAGTTTATGTTTTAGAATTTTGCACGATAAAGTGCATGCTATAGGATTATGGTCACTCATTGAAATTTGAGAAATATGTGCATTTGAAACTCTGTTGGAAATATTTGTATATATGTGATCTATTAAGGTTTTTGTGGTTTTAGTAACTCTCGTTGGTGTATTTATAGTTTGAGTTAGGCCAAATAATTGAACATAGTCCGACCAAGCGGTTTGCGTTTTAAGCAAATCAATATTAAAGTCTCCCAGTAGCAATACATTAGGGTGCGACTTTGTAATGTTGTCCATCATATGAACAAACGTTTTGAACCATGTTTGAGTTCCTTTAGGATTTCTGTATATATAACCAATCATGACAGGTTGAGCCACAGTCGGACGAAATTCTAACCAAATGTATTCAATATCAGCAGGTTCACAATCAGATCTCCTTGTAATATATGAAGCAATAGATGTATGTATATATACTGCCATTCCAGTTTGTCCCAACATTTGTGAATCTTTTCTAAGGAGTGTGTAGGATGCTATACTAATAGAGATGTCACTGGTTTTTGTTTAATCGAGTTTCACTAATGTCTAGCAAGTGCAGGAATGGCTGTTCATTAAGAAGCATATTCACATCGATCAACTTATTGTATAAAGAATTAATATTAACATGACCAACGCGAATTTCAGTATTTTTATAAGCATCTAAAGGTGGTTTTAAATTTGATGCCATACTTATATAATGTATAGCTAATGATAAATATTTTACATTTAAAAAGTAAAAACGATAATAATAATAATAATAATAATAATAATAATAATAATAATAATAATAATAATAATAATAATAATAATAATAATAATAATAATAATAATAATAATAACAACAACAATAGTGAAACAAATTAACCACAACAAATGCGTGAATACGCGATTTAAATTAATCTTTTCCGAAGTAGAGCAGGCAGTGAACTATTAATTACTACACAGTTTTGTGCAGTCTCTTCTTATTAAATCAACAAAACAAGTATCTTATTTAATAAAGGGCGGCAATCACCATTAGGAGTAATACTATCTTGTAGTGTTTACAGAGATAAATTTATAGACAAAGCTGCACAAATCAGTCCCTAAAGTCAACTCATCATTGAATACAGTCATACAGCTGTTAGTATTAACATACTGATCGTAGAAACGATTCAAACAAGCGGACAAGCGTTTGCTTGTTATGTATTTCATGAGAAAACCTTGGACTATAAATTTGATTATTACTTGTAACACTAGGCTTACACTCAAAATAGGGCCTCTGAATCCCTGTAGGAAGAGTCTGATAGTTGGGATATTGGTATTGCATAATTCCACCAGGTGAAATTTGATGACTGTTGTTTATAGCATTCATCATTGGCTTTTGTGTCATTTGACTATATTCATTGTGAAAAATAGTGCGACTGGGGGACCAGTACCCAGGTGACAACCGTGATGAAGAAGTCTGTGGCGTTTGGAGGAGCGGTGGCTTTTCATTGTTCAACATTTGATGATTATGACTTGTACTGTCTTGTGGTTTGATTGCATATTTGATGTTACATCCAAGTCTGGCTGTGCCTAATCGACTCGGATGAATGCTGTTTTCATATAGAGTCTTTTTTGGATAACCGTTTTGAGTGGTAAATGTTGATGTGTTATTTATGAAACATGTATTTTCCTTGTCACACATCTCCTGCAAGTGTTTGTTGGACATTGCCGCTGTTTTTGCATGTGAGCTTGCTGTGTTCTTGGGAGGAATGATAGATGAGAAGTACAATTTAGCAAGTGGAAAGCATTTATGGAGAAGCTTTTTGATTCCAGTCCACACAGTGACTGTGGCCACATTTTTATAACAGCTGTCGATGCCAACGTGTACGACAAGATTTTGAATGTTTCTGTTGACCGGAATGTGACGTAGCCAATGCAAGACATCATCAATTGTAAGGCCAGGTATGCAAGAGAGTATGTATGAAGAGAGTTAGAGAGAACCGACTAGCTTACTATAATAACACTATATGCGAACCACCCCCACCCCTTCCCCGTGGGGGTACCGTGGGTTTTTTGTATAAATAGTATCCCCACTTTCTGGAAATTTAGTGCTTTAAATTCCCACTGTCCCTGTCTTTATCCATTGTTCTATCTCATTCCTACACTGCTCTATAAATCTACTATACTATCTTCTTCGCTAGACCAATCACCTACCTTTTTTTCTTTAAAACTCTTCAAAAACTCCTCATTTATGTACGAGGTCTGTTGGGTCAGTTTGGGAATATTGGGCTTCCTATGAGATTATTATTGAACAATACAGGCATTTTATATGTATGTGTTCTATTGATATTTTATAATGATGTTTATATTCTATTTTGTTTTTTGTAAACGGGAGTTCGATAAATTAGAGTATATCCTAATCGTCCCCTGCGTGGGATGCCTTTATTGTAAAGTGACCGGCTGGTGGAGTGCCCTCGTAACTAAAATGTGTAACTGTAGATTATAGTCACACGACACCGAAGCGTATAGGCGACTGTCACATTATTCTGACACCAGCGAACCAGTTGATGGTAAGGGGAAAATAATATGGTCACACATTGGCCAATCCGGGATTCGAACCAGGTACCTTTCGGTTACTAGTAAGACGCTCTACCAACTGAGCTACCCGGCCCCTCAGTGCCCTCGGTGTTACCACTAGGCTTTTATCAGCAGATCTTTTATACGGATCAGGGGTGAGTCCTCTTTCAACCAAGTTGTGGTCTTTATTTTGTGATCCTGTTTCGGCTCTTTGCAGTCCGCTGGACCATGTAAGCAATGAATAACTAACTATATGCGTGCTATCATATATGATGATACTATAATCACACAGTTTATCCATGTTGTTATACTATATAGCCTAATCATACTATAATTACACTATATGCGTACTATCATACAATATGATCATACAATTATCATACTATATGCATGTTAATAAATTATATAATCATACTATAATCACATACTTTATGCATGTTGTTATACTATATATTCATATATATTTACACTATATGCATGCTATGACACTATATAATCATACTATAATCACACTACATGCATGTGGGGCCGGGTAGCTCAGTTGGTAAGAGCGTCTTGCTAGTAACCGAAAGGTCGCTGGTTCGAATCCCGGATGCAAACTTGTTTTTTCCAACCTAGTTCCAGTTATTCGCCCAAAAAGGCAATCACCGAAGTCGAACGAAGCTCTCCGATGTGTTACGAAATGATGCTTGCATGACTACGACTAGCTGACATTAAAAATGATCGCTGTTGCTTCTAATTCTGTTCGATTTACACAGATTAACATTTCGCAACGGTATACTTTGTTATTATTGACCATATTTAATAGTTGCGTTCCTTGATTTGCATTTTGTTAGTTCTCAGCAGTAGGCTAATAATAGTATTCCCCATTTCCTGCCTAGAACTGTTATACAGTATACATAGGCTTAATTTACTTTAGACCTGTATTGTTTGTTTTATACGTAAATAAATGTATAAACTATACCTATTCTAATTAATAATATTTAGACCTATACTTTATAATATTTGAATCTTTAAATTTCCGAAGAAGGACGAGTAGGCTAAGTGAATTTTGTTTTAATAATTTGAGATGAGAGTTCAAGTAATAGTTAGTTAGTTATTCATTGCTTACAGGGTCCAGCGGACTTCAAAGAGCCGAATCAGGACCACAAAATCAAGACAACTCGAGATCAGAGTTAAATTAATAGCTAATTAGTTATTCATTGCTTACAGAGTCCAGCGGACTGCAAAGAGCCGAATTAGGACCACAAAATTAAGACCACAACTTCGCTAGTAGCAGTAGTAGTAGCAGTAGTAGTAGTAGTAGTAGTATAGTTATTTAGTTAAATCTTTAATTTATTTATTTGTTTTGTTTGTTTGTTATTATTATTATCATTATTATTATTATTATTATTATTATTATTATTATTATTATTATTATTATTATTGTTATTATTTGTTTATTATTATTATTATTATTATTATTATTATTATTATTATTATTATTATTATTATTATTATTTCTACCTTAAAAAAAAAGAAAAGAATAGTGTGCTGCTGTGCGTGCTCAATGGTGTAAATATGGTCAGTGACGTTTTGTTTGTTTTTGCTGAAGTTGGGTGTAACCCGAAATATTCAGATGGTGTTACTGGTTATTTTTTTCTTATAGATTTACCATAGTTTTCAGATGATTTATGGAAATTTCCGCCTGCCACGCAACATTTTTTAAAGACGTGTTTTTCATTAAAATACATATCATTGAAATACATATAACAAATTTACTGTATCAGTTAAAAAGAATAATATTAGTTAAATAAATAATTGCTTTGGTGCTTGCAATAAAAATGTCACTGTTTTTTGAGACCATTATAAACTTGCTTTGCCTTGTTGTGCTGAAGGGACATCAACGTATCCATAGCGCTTTGAAGTTTTGTCATGGTTTTAGTGTTGATATAGATGTGAAATCGTTGTATGTGTGCATTATGTGTTATGTATTACTTTTACTCTTTATTACTAATTGTATCAGTATATTAATCATCAAAAAATAATAATAATACTAATTGCTTCAAAATGCGAATCTCGACTTGACTTACAGCTTGAAGCTGTGCAGATCGAAATAGAATTAGATCTAGGAATAACGAAGCTTAACGTCCTATATTGCGTTAGCGTTAAGGACGAATCACCACGTCGCAACCCTGACTACAATGATCATCATCATCATATCAAAACTTAATCGGCTGTTTTTTATGCACGGATGTTTCACCACAGGCTCTGAAGTCTTTTCTTTCGTCTTTGTAAACTCGTGGGCCTACTACATACGTACGTAGTATAGTATGTAATTGAGGCCTACGAAAGACGAGACTTCCCAGCCTGTGGTTTCACGTAGTCCTGCCGGCATTCGTTTGTAAAACATCGGATAGCTTCGCTCGACTCGGAGAGCTTCGTTCGACTTCGGTAATTGCCTTTTTCGGCGAATGACTGGAACTAGGTTGGAAAAAACAAGTTCGCATCCCGGATTGGTCAACGTGTGATCATATTATTTTCCCCTTTACAAACAACTGGCCCGCTGGTGTCAGTATAAATCGGTCCAGTAGTCACCTATATGCGAAAGTGTCGTGTGACTATAATCTACAAACAACAACAACAACAACTACATGCATACTATCATACTCTATAATCATACTATAATCATATAGTTTATGCATGCTATTATCCTATATAATCGTACTATAATCACATTATTTGCATGCTGCTGGACCTAAAGCAATAACCTTGTATTGTATTGTATTTGCATGCTATCACACTATATAATTATACTACCTAGCGCAGAGGTTCTTATGCACACACACACACACACACACACACACACACACAGATAATCATACTACCTAGCGCAGAGGTTCTTATGCACAGAGAGAGAGAGAGAGAGAGAGAGAGAGAGAGAGAGAGAGAGAGGTTCAGTATCACTTAAAAGTGTCAATGTTGATTATGCCAATACTGGACACCTCAAGCAGTGTTGAGATACTCTGGTGCGAGGCCGCCCATTTCTTATGGTAGATGGAGTGTGCAGCGGGCTTTCACTCTACACAAAGACCCCAGCACTTCATAACCCATCCTCACGCAATATGTTGACATTGCGTTCACACGCGACCAGATGACATGCCGGCTTGTGTTTATGAAGCCGTTGAATCATAACTGAAGCTGAATAGCGAGATTTAGCCCTAAAACCTGTTTGCCAAGCGCTATTGTGACCCGCCATTACATTAAAAACTACAGAGCTGAAATATAGATTTAAGCTCTACTTTGCGTTAAGTATAGAAGAAGAGAAGACGAGGGAGTGTGGGGAGAGAGGGAGCGTCGGGGGAGAGAATGGAAGAGGAGTAGGAGATGGAGGTGATAAAGACGAAGAAGAAAGAGGGGGGAAAAAGAAGAAGAGGATAAACATGAACACAAAGCAGGGCACATACGTAGATACATAGACACACGCGCTCAGAGAGAGAGAGAGAGAGAGAGAGAGAGAGAGAGAGGAGAGAGAGAGAGAGAGAGAGAGAGAGAGAGAGAGAGAGAGACAGACAGACAGACAGACAGACAGAGGCAGAAAGACAGAGAGAGAGAGAGAGAGAGAGAGAGAGAGAGAGAGAGAGAGAGAGAGAGAGAGAGAGAGAGAGAGAGAGAGAGAGAGAGAGGCTTTACTCTACTTTATCGAACCCCAGTTAACAATACAAAACAAAATATAATCACCATTATAAAATATTAACAAAACACATATCTATATATTTTTAAAATGCCTATATTGCTAACTAATCCATAGAAAGCCCTAGTGACCATTTATCAAAAAGCGTCCAATATCCCCAAGTTGACCCAACAGACCTCATACACAAATGAAGAGTTCTGGAAGAGATTTCAAGGAAAAAAACCGTAGGAGGTGACTGAGGACTGGGTTAGCGAAGAAGTATAGTAGGTTGATAGAACACAGCAGTGTCACGTCACCCGAATGGGATCAGTGACTTAAGCTCAAACAGCGAGTGAAGGGATTCAAACTTAAACTAAATTACTAACACAAATACCAGATGAACAGTTACACTCTTTTATTTAAAACACATGCACACAGGAATATGGGATTAACCGGTCCCCACAACCCCAACAATTAACAATCAATTACCTCCCTTGACTAATTCGTAACCCCCTAAATATTGGACACTTACCCCAATGATACAACAATATGAAAATAAAGATGAAGTATTACAACAGATGCTTTATGTATACAACCAATAAGATTTGCCAAAAATTAATTAATATCACGACCCTTTACATAAACCAGCACAATTGTTCATTATTCATTACTAAGTTTAACTATATCATCTGGAATCAGCAACACAAGTCTTTTGCTTTTCCCTTACTAAATTTTAAAGAAAATCACCACATTGTCTTCACAAAACTAGCACAATCCATAAAAGAACAAATCTTGATCACGACCTTCAACGAATTCTGTGAAAATCACCGTACTAAATGTTTACTAAGTGTTTAGTATATTTATGTGCGTGTAATGTTGCATGTTTGTGCGTGTGCGAAGCCCTGAATACCGCAACCCCAAGCAGCAGTGGTCATACGCGCGAGCAGACTTGCAGCCTCAAGGTAGTAGGGGTCATGCAGCGCCCAACAGGCGCAACGTCTTAGCTTCTCGGATCGGTTCAGAACATCGTTGAACCACAGCACGGCACCATACAACACCAGCATGAAAGCAACAGCAAACAAGCAAGCAGGCAAGCAGGCAAACAGGCAAGCAGGCCCAATCTGGTCAACATAATACCTCATCTTACTAGGCTATCCAATGGCCAAAAGCAATGTAAACATAACATGGGAAATAACTCCTTCCGCCGTCCGCCGTCCGCCGTCCGCCATCTTGACCTGTTTATTTATGCGTTACAACCAATTCACAATTCTTCTATAATTTGTATACCTTCGCATGACCATGATTATTATACAAATGCATTATAATTCCATTTCTAATCAACAATCTTGTTTCTTCCTCTCTCTTATATTCATCACCCCTCTACCATACTATCTTACATCATCACCCTTGACCTCGTTCTTGCAACTACCTCAACAACAATTTTCCATTATACATTTCCAACAAGAAAATCATATAAATATAATATTTATCAAAATACCCCTTTTCCCCCTCATCCATCATCATTCATCCTCATACGCATGCTCAGAGTGTATAGCCACTATCAAAACTAGAATGCTGGGCCCCACTCATCTTCAGTCCTCAGCCTGTGATGGTACAGACACACAACACAACACCACACAACACGGTCTGTACAAGAGTCGATGGTTTGTTACTGTTGCCCTAACTATGACCCCATGACATCCTAATATCAACGAATAGAGTGTTATAGAATATAATTCTATGCATACAAGTGCATTCTATAATATAGAATTGTATTACATACATAGAATCTTATTCTCTATTATAAAATGTTATTCTATACATAGAATTTTATTATGGACATAGAATTTTACACTATATTATAGAATGTTATTCTATACAAAGAATTTTATTCTTTGACTTACAATATTGGTTTCTTTTTTATAAATGGAATTTCAACTAATGAATGCTTTTTATGTGCATAGAATGCTTTCTATGTGCATAGAATTTATTCTATGTATAGAATGGTCACATAGAATAAATGGACGCATGGCGCCCCATACGCGCTCGCTGCTTAACTAATTTCTTACCGCAATGGATGCCCGCGAACGGGGAATCCCCGTGCAAACGGGTACTTTCAGTTTGGTCAGCACTGCTATACCGAGTAACCTTCCCTTACAGGAAATAAGCAAGAGAAGTGACTCTAGATAGAGCGTTCTCTCGCTAACGACGATCCAAAGTTATTTCTTGGAGTTTTTGGAGTTTTGAAATGTGAATACAAAATGATTAGTCACGTTAGGTGCGGTTGATTGACCTCGATAGCGATGAGGGTACAAAGTTTCTGGAAAATGATACCAATAGTTCGGATCATGAAATCAGAACATGTGTTTGGAAGTAGTTCAAGTAATGAGGAGTGTATCGATCTATTTCTGGCATTTTCATTCCCCAGTCTCAGCCCCACTTTTCATCAACCAGGGGTTCGGAGGTACAAGAGGAAGAAATAAATGGAATAACAGCTCCTTACAATATTTTCCAAACTAAAAACAAATACAACATAAATATATTTAGGCTTACTTGTTAACAATTAGCAAACCAGCATCAGTCTTCAGGCAACATTTAGCAAAAGACATAATAAAAATCAAGCATGGAATTATTTGGGTATGATTTTTTTAATTACCAACGCCACCCATTTTTTTTCTTCAAAAATTTCTTGGGCAGGAGAACGCATTATTGCGTAACTTACTTTGTTAAGAAATGAGTTAAGCTGACAAGCGTCAGAGACTTATGGAGAAGTGAACATTAGCCTCGGCACGGTTCTGCTACGCAGTGTGTCGTGTTACACAACTGTTAAGCCCTAATATCATTTAAAAGGTCTGACTCACTTTCCCATACTGAAAGCTTTTTATTATTTGTTTTTAAATGCTTATATTTGTAATATTATCTTCTCTTTAGTAACTTGTTTTACACTTCCCATTTAAAGAGCCACAGAATGTTTAAATGTGTGTGTGTATTTGTGTGTGAGGGTGTGCGTAGACATACGCCTTGAAATGAGTGACTGACCTTGCTTTTTATGCGAAGAATGGGTGTGTGTATTAGCTACCCACTTTTTTTCCAGCCACCCACTTTTTTCTAAGTGCGCGGGAGTGCTTTTTTAGTGCATGGGAGTGCAGTTGTAGTGCATGAGAGTGTTTTAAGTACAAGCGAGTGCTCTATCCAGGACGGAGATAAACCAGCCACTTTTCGGGGAAATTTTGAAGAAAGTTCGACCTATTTCGTCGCCTATAGGAGACGACACAGGTCAACTTTTAAGACGGAAAGAGCCAATTTTGCATTAGATTCTTACATTTTTTGTAAAGAGATTTGCGTTTTTTCCGTAAAAAAAAAACACTTTCCGATTCCTACATTCTTAGTAAAACCCAGTCTTGGTGTTCTATATACTTGTGTGTGTGTGTGTGTGTGTGTGTGTGTGTGTGGGTGTGTGGGTGTGTGTGTGGGTGTGTGTGTGGGTGTGTGTGTGGGTGTGTGTGTGTGTGCGCGCGTGACAACGAATTGACCTGGGGATTTGCATTGTTTTTACAGTAAAACATTATATAATGGGTAATCGTTGCTGTAACCGACAGCTAAGTTTTTCAACATTGTTTGGAGTCACTTTCTTGTTGTGTAAACAAACACTCAACCACTGGGCCTACTATATACATTCACTTTCGCGGCGGCGCTAATTTTAGAATCAACCTTGATGCTATTAATAGGCACATAAACAAAAAGAAGTTCTCAATTTCTATCAAAACCGTATTATTTTGAAAGAAGTTATTTTTCGCATTTTTTCTCGGTGGGGGCAACATTCATGGTGAATTGGAGGTCGGACTATAGTGCCTATCTTCCAAGATGGCAGATATTTAGAACAATTACAGTTCAATCCAATTCAATCAGCTTTTAATTTAGTTCAATTCATATATAGTCTACATCTTTATTGTCAAAATATTCAATGAAGGTAGTGTGTCTTTTTACTTGGCGTGGGCTCATGATCATGATACTACGGCATAATTAGAACAGTAATGAATTAAATAACTTTCATTCAGAAAATATGAAAGTAGTAGTAGTAGTAGTAGTAGTAGTAGTAGTAGTAAGCCTAGCAGCAGTAGTAGTAGTAGTAGTAGTAGTAGTAGTAGTAGTATTAGTAGTAGTAGTAGTAGTAGTAGTAGTAGTAGTAGTAGTAGATGTTGTATGAACAATACTTGTCCGCCTAAAACTAAACAATAGTTCTAGGAGCTTGCACTAACAAGGAAAACCTTTTAACTATGAGCACGACGATGAAAACTCTTGAATTATGAAGCTAACTTATCAAATACCCCCCCCTACCCCCCACTCTCTCTCTCTCAGTCCTCCCCCCCCTCTCTCTCTCTCTTTCTCTCTCTCTCTCTCTCATCACTCTGTCTCAAACACACATAGACACACCCACACTCGCGCGCGCGCGTCATCCCTCCCCATATCTTAAACAATGAACTATGCTTACGCAGACATTTTGCGTGGTCCTTTGCCCGATTCAAACCCCTTTTTTCATAGTCGGTGACAGTAAAAGTGTTCCCGTGACCTTTCTTCGGTCGCTGGAAAAATACGACGCGTTTTTTTTAGACCTCTCCTTTCTGTGGGCCAGCTTATTGAGGGCAGTTTCTCTTCCCTTCTCCCTCGCTGCTTTACCTTCCCCGATCCTAACCGAAAGCCAGGTACCCCCCTCCCCCCCCCCCCACACACACACTTTTTTTTTAAACAGCTGCGTGGTCTGGGCATGGGGTTTGTCGTGCGCCTGTTTCATTCTTTGTGTGTTTCGGGGGTGGTTTTCCAAGCAGGATAACCCACCCAAGTACTAACCGCGGTCGGTGTTGCTGCACGGAACATTTTCTCGCTCGTGCATGTCCACACCAGTACACCCTACTGCGCGAACCACGACAGAGAATCATTAACACGGTACATGTTGATTATTGCTTTAGGTCCAGCGGACTCTTCCGAGCCAAATCAGGACCAGTCTTAACACGGTAAGAAGTGCTCAGTTGTCTGAGGATTCAGATGAGGCGACCAAAAGCCGGAAGCGGGCGCCTGTATCGGCCAGCGCCTTGGGCAGCTCTTGAGCTGGTTGTAATTTATTTTGTTCATTTAACACATAATTATATTTGTTTTGATTTCTATCATAATGATCTATCTTGTGTCAATTCCCTGTTTGGGGTCAAAAAGATGTGTTGTGTTGCATTGTATTGCATTGAATTGTGTTGTATTGTATTTGTATTGTAATTATATTGTATTTGTAATATAATTGTTTTGTATTTGTATTTGGATTGTAATTGTATTGGATTGGAATGTATTGGGTATTGTACTGAGTATTGTGTTGTAATTGTATTGGGTATTATATTGTAATGTATTAGGTACTGTATTGTATTGTCTTTGGTATTGTGTTGTATTGTATTGGGTGTTGTATTGAATTGTATTGGGTGTTGTATTGAGTATTGTGCCTTGCAAAGACCATCCTGCAAGGCACGGTGCAAAGAAGCAGAAGAAGAGGGAGACAGAAAAAGAGATGGGAGGACAGCATTCGAGAATGGACTGGCTTGATCCTGAGCGAAGCCATGAGGGTTGCTGATGACAGAGAAAGATGAAGTACGCTGGCTAAACGATCATGTACCCCCCAGTGGGGGTGCCGGGCGTTTCAGTATAAATAGTATCCCCACTTTATGGAAAGTTAGTGCTTTAAATTCCCACTGTCACGGTCTTTCTCCTTTGTTCTTTCTCATTCCTACTCTGTTCTTTCTCATTCCTACTCTGTCCTATCAATCTACTATACTATCTTCTTCTTCACTACACCAGTCAACTACCTTTTTTCTTGAAAACTCTTCCGGGACAAAACTCCTCATTTGTGTGTGAGGTCTCTTGGGAATATTGGATGCTTTCTGCCAAGTAGTTACTGGGGCTTCCTATGATGTTATTATTTGGCAATGTAGGCATTTCATATGTATGTATTTTGTTGATATTGTATAATGATGTTTGTATTCTATTGTGTTTTTGTAAACGGGGGTTCGATAAATTAGAGTATAGCCTCAGCGTCCCCTGCGTGGGATGTTTTTATTGTAAAGTGACCGGCTGGTAGATTGCCTTCAGTGTTACCACTAGGGTTATTTCGGCAGATCTTGTATGAGGGTCAGGGGTGAGTCCTCCTTCACGTCTCTGGTCCTGATTTGGCTCGGAAGAGTCCGCTGTACCTAAAGCTATAACCATGTAATGTAATGTAAACGATCATCTGTGGTGCCCCAACGACCTTCGAGTTACGGGATAGGATAGGATAGTATTGAGTATTGTATTGTATTGGGTATTGCATTGTATTTAGAATTGTATTGTATTGGGTATTGTATTATATTGGGTATTGTATTGGGTATTGTATTGTATTGCGTATTGTATTATATAGAGTATTGTATTATATTGGGTATTGTATTATAATGGGTATTGTATTATATTGGATATTGTAGTGTATTGGGTATTGTAGTGTATTGGGTATTATATTGGGTATTGTATTGCATTGGGTATTGTATTATATTGGATATTGTATTGTATTGTATTGGGTTTTGTATTGTATTGGGTATTGTATTATTTGGGGTATTGTATTATATTGGGTATTGTATTGTATTGGGTACTGTATTGTATTAGGTATTGTATTGTGTATTGTACTGTATTGGGTATTGTATTGTATTGGGTATTGCATTGTATTTAATATTGTATTGTATTGGTTATTGTATTGGGTATTGTATTGTATTGTATTTAGTATTGTATTGTATTGTATTGGGTATTGTATTGTGTTGGGTATTGTATTTAGTATTGTATTGGGTATTGTATTGGGTATTGTATTGTAATGTATTGAGCTGGAGAAGTGCTACATAAGGATTACATAGGCTGAACACAGCAAAAATGCAATCGCTCGGGAACTAAAAATGACTACCAAAAAATGTGATGAAGAGTTATAACTTCCTGTTATGACACTAACTGTCCATGAAACACCAAGCGGGAGGTTGTACATAAGCGATAATCCATGCTGCGATATTAGTATGTTATAGCCTAGCAACACAAGTGCAAAAACGCTGTTAGCCAGCAAAAGGCCTAAACCACAGGCGCTCGTAGTTTATAGGTACAAGGGAATTTAACTGATAATTTGTATGCAACGTTCTGTCCAGTGAACGTCCGGCCCACTGTCGTAACTCAGAGGTAGAGCTTCACACGATGGAGTACGATAGTTAAACGATCGTCTGTGGTGGCCCTACGACCTCCGAGTTATGGGATGGGATAGGATAGGATAGGATAGGATAGGATAGGATAGGATAGGATAGGATAGGATAGGATAGGATAGGATAGGATAGGATAGGATAGGATAGAGCTTTACACTTGGCACACCGTTGACCCAGCTTCCATCCCCGTGTGGCGCAAGATAGAGGTCGCCATTTGTCACTGTCCATTTTAACAGCATGGTGGTTCAGTGTTGATTGAGGTCCATGCCCTCTTTTCCCTCGAATGATTATCCTCGTCTGCCAATTTCGCCAATGGTGGGTGTAGACGCTAGACTTAAAAGTTCAATCTGTTCATTGAATTCTTTTTTTTTCTCCTATTATCTCTCACTCTCTTATAAATACAAATACTCTTTTTAAGTTCTTACCAATCCAATTTCCCCATCTCTTGAATCTCAAACTTCCAACCCCTTCTCGAGGCTCTCAAACATGACTCTTTCGGATCAGAGTATAAACCGAGGTCTACCTGTGCACGCAAGCATTTCATAGCACGGGATTTAAAGATCCTGACGCTCATGTCTTTGACGTGTGAGTGCCGGACACGCAAATGCACCAAGCAAGGGCCGGACGTTCACTGGACAGAACATAGCATACACATTATTAATTAAATTCTCTTGTACCTATAAACTACGAGCGCCTGTGGTTTAGGCCTTTTGTAGGCGCAAAGCGTTTTGGGACTTGTTTGGTAAGCTATAACATACTAATATCGCAGCATGGATTACCGCTTATGTACAATCCTCACAGCAGATCTACAACGAAGAATACAAAGCATGGAGATGAGGTGCTACAGAAGACTTCTGGGCATTTCCTACACCCAGCACATCACCAACGACGAAGTCGAACAGACCATTACACAAGCCATTGGACAACACGATGACCTGCTCACAGTGGTGAAGAAACGGAAACTCCGATGGTATGGCCACGTCACCAGAGCATCAGGCCTTGCAAAGACCATCCTGCAAGGCACGGTGCAAGAAGGCAGAAGAATAGGGAGACAGAAAAAGAGGTGGGAGGACAGCATTCGAGAATATACTGGCTTGACACTTAGCGAAGCCATGAGGGTTGCTGAGGACAGAGAAAGATGGAGTACGCTGGTTAAATAATCATTGGTGGTGCCCCAACGACCTCCGAGTTACGGGATAGGATACAATAGGAAGCACGTAGGTCCCTTCTCCCCATCCCCGTGGCCCCGGATTGTGCTCAGGGGTCTGGGCGTCAGACTTTGCGCCCAAAGGTTGCAAGTCGGCGTCTTTGGCGGTTTGAGTGACGTCGCACGGTCCAAAATATTGGGGGGGGGGGGGGGCAACCCTGTCGACGGGGAGGTGGGAGGGGGGGGGGGGGGCTGACAAGCGGGACGTCATTTGGTCTACAAACACCAGAGATCTTTTTACAGACCAAAAAAGGAGCCAAAGGTCAGGTTTTGACCTTTTTGACCTAGCTGTGACCTTGGATTTTGGGAAGGATCGAGATGATCTTACTAGTAGTCCATGAACAAAATCTCAGCTAGTTCAGTCCACAAACATCGGAGATCTATTCGCGGACACATAAACAAACAAAACAAACAAACAAACAAACAAACCAAGTGAAACCTATAATGGGGGGTGGGGGGTGGGGGTGGTGGTGTAATAATCAAAGCAGTCAAGACCACGTTATCTGTCCCCAGAAAAGCGAACGGGTCCTTTTTTTTCCCCCTTTTGAGATCAAAGCACGTGCACGTGTAGGCCTATCAACAAACTAAATCTAAATTAAAAAATATCGCGCACCTCAACTATTTATTGACACTTGCACATTCACCCTTGCCTTACTCATTTTACAGACTGAAGTAAATAATTGATAACAACAAACCTGGAAAACAGACGATTCCATTGTTTTGTTAATTTTGCTCTTTGCGTGATGAAATGACACTTCTTTCAAACAGCGAAAGCCAGCTCTGCTGCCCGGTGATTGCGTTAGCGCCACGAAATATTTTGTTGTGAAACACAGGCACATGCTAATAGATTATTGTAATATTATTTCGTACGTTAGCCCTTTACACTACGGTTTAAAAATATGGTGATTTTTTTAATTATTGATTCTTCCTGCCTTCCTCTATCGTTTGAAATCTTCTTCTTCTTCTTCTTCTTCTTCTTCTTCTTCTTCTTCTTCTTCTTCTTCTTCTTCTTCTTCTTCTTCTTCTTCTTCTTACTTCTTCTTTCTTCTTTCTCTCTTTCTTTTTTTTTTTTGGCCAAATTATTGGGGGGGGCAGGTGCCCCCCTTGCCCCCCCGTGTGCGACGCCCTTGGAGTCAGATATTCTATCGGCCGGCCGGCAGCGCTCTGAGAAGCTTTTAACATGGAAAGGCTATATAAGAGCGATTAAATAAATAAATAAATAAATAAATAAATAAATAAATAAATAAATAAATAAATGAATAAATAAAATAAATAAATAAATACTTCAAATCCATATCAATTTCTTCCTTCTTCGTACTTTGTATTCGACCTTATAATAGTCACATTGGATTTGTAAATAATAATAGGTTTACGATGAGTTAACATGAACAAAACATTGCATCAAAATATATGACACTAAACAGAGGAGTTATAATAACATTTGACACTAAGCCCACAGATAAGGCCAAACAGGCTGAGAAAGACAGACGCAAGCACAGACATGGGCACACGGATATGCATGCATACATAATATACACATACATACATGCATACACACATACATACATAATACACACATACATACATGCATACATAGTATACACATATATACATAGACACACACGCACGTACACATGATTGCATAGCCTTCCTGTACACATACATACCTCCCCCCCCACCACCACCCGCATCCCCTCACACACACAATCAAACACACAAACATACCCTCTGGTAAAAACCAACATTACAATAAGATAGAGAGAGGGAGAGAGAGAAAGAGAGAGAGAGAGAGAGAGAGAGAGAGAGAAAGAGAAAGACAGAGAGAGAGAGAGAGAAAGACAGAGAGAGTTGGATAGCCAGGCAGAGAGACAGACAGACATAGACGGAGACCATAATTCATAAACAAACCAATTAACCAAACAACTAAACACGTAAACGACTAACTAAATTGCTACAATAAAATAAAATAAAATTAAAATGTAAAAAAAAAAAAAAATAAATAAAATAAAATAAAATAAAATAAAATAAAATAAAATAAAATAATTATATCACTCAAAGTCAAACAGACAGGCAAACACACAGACAGGCAAACAAACAGACACAGAAGAAGCAGACATGTCCGTAGGCAGACATCGAAATACACCAACAATTGAAACGAGAATGGGAATTCTGAACTGCGATAGAAAAGAGACAATGCAGAGTCTATGAGCACGTACGACTGTAAGGTAGTGCTGAGGACTGGCCCTACTCTTGCCTCAGACACAGTATTGCAAAGGAAACAGTGAGGCCCGATAAAAAGGCTACTTGACAGCTGAGGATTATATAATTATACTGATACAAAACAAATTGGCCACACTCAAGGATCCTTTATCTTCATAATTCCCCTGTGATCTCCCTTTCTTCGTCGATTTTTGTTTCATTCTTTCTTTTTCTTGTATTTCTTCTTTCTTGTTCTTGATCTTGTTCTTCTTTCTGTCGTTTTTTTTTTCATTCTTTCATTTTTTTTTCTTTCTGTCTTTTTTTCTTTTTTTTTTTTTAAATTTCTTTTTATGTTCTTTCTCTCTTTCTTTCTTCTTTTTTTCATTCTTTTTAAAAAACGGGTTTCTTCTTTCTTTCTTTCTTTCTTTTTTTCTTTCTTTCTTTCTTTCTTTCTTTCTGTCTTCTTCTTCTTCTTCTTCTTCTTCTTCTTCTTCTTCTTCTTCTTCTTCTTCTTCTTCTTCTTCTTCTTCTTCTGTTTCGTATCGTTAAGTTTCTGTCTTTCCTATCTCTTTCTCTCCTTCTGCTACAACTTTCGATCCTTTCTTTCTTCTTCCTCTTTCCTATATACTTTTCTTTCTTCCTTCCCTTTTCTCCTTTCTTTCTTTCTATTTCTCTCTCTTTTTCTTTTCTTTTCTTTCCTTTCATTTCCTTTTTTTCTGCTTTGTTTAATAAAAAACAATAACAAGGAAAACAGACCACAACACATTATTTTACCGCAACACAAAACGTTTCGGAGATAATTTTTTCCTTCTACAATATATTTATATGAGCGAGCGTTGTGGCCAAGTGGGCTAAGGCGGGAAACCAATGGCGCCGACAGGTATGGGTTCGATCCGGCATCTGGGCGTTATGTTTCTCCGAATATTATTTACTTTCGACTCGGGCAACGTCTCGGGGGTTTTCTCCGGGTACTCCGATTTGCTCCCCCAGCAAAAATGTCAAAAATCACAAATAATGTTAGGTAGGTTGGGTTTGGGCGCGCCACTGGCTGCGACTACGCCTTCCCCAGGGGAGGCGGCCCAGAATTTCCCGATAGAAAGGGATAATAAACTGTAGTAAAAAAAAAAGAAAAAGATTTCTTTCATTATTTGTTTCTTTTCTTTTCTGTTCTGTTCTGCTCTTCTCTCTCTCTCTCTCTCTCTCTCTCTCTCTCTCTCTCTCTCTCTCTCTCTCTCTCTCTCTCTCTCTCTCTCATGTTAGTAATAGTGATAGATTTGCATTTTATAGAATGTTCAGTCCTTTTATGCATTATATACCAGTTTATCTGCAATCGAATATAGATAAGCATATGAAATTTATTTTGACTAGATTTCGTTTTGGTGTGTCAGACCTAGCTGTGCATCATTACCGCTATCGGCAAGTGACTGATAGTGAGTTATTATGTCCCTTGTGTAAAGAATCAAGAGAGGACGAAGTGCATTTTGTATTACGCTGTCCATTTTTTGAAAATTTGAGAAAACAATTTATTGCTACTAAGTTTATTAGAAACCCAAACGCATTTAGCTTTAATATTTTGCTGTCATCCACAAGCCAAGAAACTGTTCGAAAGTTATGTATATTTTTGTACAAAGCTTTTAAAATGAGGGAGATAGCAATTTCGTAAGATTTACTGATTTGTTTCCTCTGATTGAGTGTTTGTTATACATGTATATTTTGTTTGAAAATTCACTGTACACACCCCTTCAATAGGGGGCATAGGCCTTATACTGAATAAAACAATCGTAATCGTAATCATAATCGTAATCTCTCTCTCTCTCTCTCTCTCTCTCTCTCTCTCTCTCTCTCTCTCTCTCTCTCTCTCTCTCTCTCTCTCTCTCTCTCTCTTGCTTGTTCTTGTTGCAAGCCCCAAGGGCAAGATGTCAAAAAGCGC
This sequence comes from Oncomelania hupensis, assembly GCA_036898135.1. Classification (NCBI taxonomy): domain Eukaryota; kingdom Metazoa; phylum Mollusca; class Gastropoda; order Littorinimorpha; family Pomatiopsidae; genus Oncomelania; species Oncomelania hupensis. Next base: position 16,400,738 of record CM072526.1, on the reverse strand, counting down.
ACCCAGCGCTTACTTTTTTACCCTTGCAAAATAAAATTCTTATATTCTCTCTCTCTCTCTCTCTCTCTCTCTCTCTCTCTCTCTCTCTCTCTCTCTTTCTCTCTCTTTCTGTATGCTTCTTGCACTACTAATGACCCACCCCAGCAATATTGGCTGAGTTTGATGCCCAGCTCAAGTCAACCTATGTACCCCCCTCTAGCCTTTCCACGAGCCCAACCCTCCCCGACCAATCACCGCTCTACACTACACGTACTCTCTCTCCATCACTCTCCCACCAACGCACGGATGAAACTGTACATTGCAAACACAAATACGGATTCAAAACCACGCCAAGCCAAGCATCCCCCCAAGGAAAACAATGCGATTAAAATATGCAAATACTGTATTCCGCGATTTTATTGCGGATTGATTACCACTCCGAATCCTTGACGTAAACAACAGCTACAATATACATAAACACCTACAATACTTGACTTCACAGCAATACTATTGGCCGCATTCCTAGTGCAAATATTGTGTGAACTACCTTTTAAGGTGCATATGAATATGCACGATGGGTAATTTAGGGGTTGGGGGGGGGGGGAAATGGGGCGCGTTAGCCGAGTGAGGGAAATGGCGGCAAAGGAATTCAACAGAGAGAGAGACAGAGAGAGACAGAGACAGAGACAGACAGACATACTGACAAACAGAAAGAGAGTGAGAGAGAGAAAGGAAAGAGAGAGAGAGTACATTGAGTATTGAACACTGGATGGTTGACTAGGCTAGGAGTTTATCAAATTTATTGTATATAAGCTATCCAGTTCTCTGCCCATTGCCTAACCACATGTCGTCGCCATAACGTGTTGCGAGAGCCAGTAACTTTGTCGCAGGGCTCGTTTCGTACAAGTAGGCCTACTCGCTGCACATAGGCGTGCTAATGTTAAAGTAACACGAGACCGAATGGATGGAGAGTGAAAACTGGATGGCTAGGAGTCAGCAATGTGCGCTTGTGTTGGTGTGTATATGTGTGTGTGTGTGTGTGTATGTGCGCGTGTGTGTGTGTGTGTGTGTGTGTGTTGACTAGCAAATATATATTTGCCCTTTTGTACAGTTCATTCGTTTCATGACTTTATCTTCTTATCCTTTTATTGTGATTTGCTGTTAGCTTGTTCACATGTTTTCTATGTTTTATATGTGCTTTTGTGTGGTGCTGCAGCGTTTACCGAATGCATTCCTTGTGTATTATTCACTTGGCAATAAATTATCTTGAACTTGAACTTGAACTTGAGAAAAGTTTAGGCTCTAAAGCCTACTTTTACAACCTGTCCTAAAAGTTAGTTAACACATAAACAACTTAACATGTAACAACAACAGGCTTAACATGAAATGCAATCGCAATGTTTCAACAAAAATAAAATATTAAAAAAAGGAGAGAAAAAAAAAACCACACACCACAAAACTGCAATACATATACATGTACATATTTACAAATCTAAGTCGGATCAAACAACACATATTTGCGAGAACTCCCTTTTCGGTTAGTGTTGGTTTTGCTCCCTATCTTCTTCTTCCCCGGTGAGGTTATCCCTGGCTGCCGTATGGCCGATGGGGAGTGTGTGTGTGTGTGTCAAACTTCAACGTGCATTCAACTTGGGCTTAAATTATAGTGCCAGAAATGATAGTTAGAAAGGCTACTGCCAAGTGTGATCAGCTTTCTAAGCATCGATGAAGACCGCCACCTCTCTCTTTTCCTATTATAAGTTGAAATCTTTCTGTCTGTCTGTCTGTCTGTCTGTCTGTCTGTCTCTCTCTCTCTCTCTCTCTCTCTCTCTCTCTCTCTCTCTCTCTCTCTCTTCCTATTTCTGTCTCTGTCTCTTCCACCCTCTGAGTTTCTTTGTTCCTCTTTCTCTCCTCGTCATCTCTTTCTCTGTCTCTATCTGTCTGTATGTGTCTGTCTGTTTTTCTCCCCCATCCCTTCCCCCTCCTCTATCTGTGTGTGACTCTCTTTCTTCCTTTCGCTTTTTCTCGGGCACATACACACTCTCTCTGTCTGTCTTTTCGTTTTACCTGTCTGTCTGTGTTACACTGAATGTTGTTTTCTTTATCAGTAGTTGATTCAGCCCCAATGCTTGAATCCTCCTGATAAGTGTAACTCGGATTCGTTTATCCACGCAACCCGTTCACTCAGCAACAAGGCAGGTGTGGTCGTATGAAGTTTTCCAATTTTATTCAGCATACATCAACAACTGCATACAATCGCTCAATTGCTTTCCACTTATTTTTTACAAGTTTCCACTTTTCTATCTTTCCCAACTGAAACAGTGCGGTACTATATAGTCTCTCTATACTCCAGACACATTTAGAACACTCCAGCGTGACGCACCACAACCAATCAAAGCAAACTTCGTCATCACTGTTGTCAAAGATGGTGTTCTAAACATTCACTCGCACGCACTCATATAATCCCCAACGAAACTAAATGATAAAATGTTAGTTTGTATATTCATTCCCTCCACACACACACAAACACTGACAACAACGACTCCTCAGAAAACACAACAAGTGTCACTTCAAAGGTCATAGTTCCGTATAATCAAAACGAAATGTTATATGTATCTGACTACCACACACGGGTCAGGCGTCCATCGTCGAAACGAAACTGTTAGTCGGACAGAAGACCAATGGAAACGATGTCTTCACATTCCTGTAGAGCAGGCCAACCAAAAGCAGCATACGTAGGTCAGAAAATCAGTTAATAATGTTAGGTGCAAACAGATTCCTTCTTTCAATGTTTGCCAGTAACATATATATTGCGTGCCGGGGTCACAGATAAAACCGTCCTCGCACAGTCCATCTGTCCTCTCGTAAAGCTGCCGTGCATTGCAATAACACTTTTTGTTTCTAGGATTGCATGTGATTTCGGGACGGCAGGTCCTGAGTCCGGGTGCTGAACGACTGTTTGGTGTCCAATGTACCTAGATTGGTGGAGTTTGGGAAACCATCGTCGCACACCCTGCCGATGTCAAAACACTTTTGTCCCTTCTGGCATGGTGAAGTAGAAATCCACCCACATTGTTTATCCTATTTTGCAAACTACAATAAAACAATTGACGGTAGGACAAACAGATACACGACTCAGTCACTCCCAACAACGAACTAAAAACAACATATCAAAAGTTTTCGTCATCCATGACGAAACTTAAAACCCTGACGTCAAAATTATACAAACTACAAGTACAGGCATTAGAAATAACAATTATAACTTCTTAATTTGAAATCGTCACTTTGTGACTGCTGTTCAAAGCGATACTAGTAACTGTCCAACTAAAAATCCGGTTTGTTACATCACCCCATTCTCCGGGGGAAAAAAAAATTTATTTGTTTAGAATAATTTTTTTTTCAAAACATTCAATAAATAATAAGTTTTTTATTAATAAAATAATGGAAACTAAATTCGTTATAACATTTATGATAACAAAATTGTCATACCTTTTTTGTGAAGAGCTTTAGACCAACAACAAAAGCTTATCCAGCATGAAAACAAACTGTCCTCTACAAACAGGAACAGTATAGGGCCCTCCACTAGTGCACCGAAATGCAGATAGATGGACAAGATACCCTTAAAATCAGCGCACACCACGTACACTCAAACAATAAGCACTTCACAATCGTGCTGTCTAATTAAGCATCCCAGTAATAACAGTACATTGTTAACCAGGCCAAATGCTCAATCAAAATACTGTCCTCTACAAACAGGAACAGTATAGGGCCCTCCACTAGTGCACCGGAATGCAGATAGATGGACAAGATACCCTTAAAATCAGCGCACACCACGTGCACTCAAACAATAAGCACTTCACAATCGTGCTGGCTAATTAAGCATCCCAGTATATAACATGACATTGTTAACCAGGCCAAATGCTCAATCAAAATACTGCACACAACAGGCAGTCAAATACCATGCTAGAAGCCAGATTGGACATTAATTAAACCAAAAATGTCTCAATCCAAGTACCAAGGCCCACTTTCACTACTTCAGATTTAAACAATTTCATCAATAAATAAAAAAAATGCTGTTGTTGTTTTAATTCAAAAACAAAATTTCATTTAATACATTTCCTCTTACAGAAAACAGATTTATGCATACAAATGCAGTGGTTGAATACAATCATCAGATGTCAATATCTATACCGTCAATCGTGACAACACATCTGCCTCAACATTGTGGGAACCAGAGATGGGAACGATTGTGAAGCTGTATTCTTGTAGGGCAAGAGCCCATCGCATTAAGCGGCCATTCGTTGTTTTAGACCTTTTTAAATACGTCAACGGACGATGGTCTGTCTCAACAAAGAAATGTCTGCCGAAGAGATAACGGTGAAACTTGTCAATAGCCCACACAAGGCCCAAACACTCACGCTCCACAGTTGAGTACCGCATCTCTCTTTCCAACAACTTCCTACTCGCAAACAAAACTGGGTGGAAAGCACCATCATCATCACGCTGCATCAAAACGGCACCTAATCCTGTAGATGACGCATCTGTCCTCACCGTGAATGACTGAGCAAAATCAGGAAGTCTATTCACTGGTTCTGAAGACAATATTGTTTTTGTTGTGTCAAGTGCCCTCTGACACTCATCTGACCATGCGACCTTTGTGGGTCGTCCTTTTTTAGTCAGATCTGTGAGCGGGCCTACAACAGTAGCAAAGTTAGGTATGTATCTACGGTAGAATCCTATCAGTCCTAACAACGATCTGACTTGTTTCTTTGTCTGAGGAACATCGAGAGCCAAAATCTTTGACACTTTGCCAGACTGAGGGCGCATACATCCCCCACCAACCACATGACCCAAAAATTCGATCTGAGTAAAACCAACCTCAACTTTTGATGGCCTTGCTGTGAGCCCATGAGCATATAGTTCTTGAAACACGCTATCTAGTGCTTCCACATGCTGACTCCATGTATCTGACGGGATCAAAATATCATCAAAAAATGACATTGCGCCAAAACGATCAAGGTTGAGTTTTCTCATCATACGAGCAAAAGAGCTCGGAGCGGTCGACATCCCAAATGGCATGCGTGTGAAATGAAACAGACCTAAAGGAGTCTGAAAAGCGGTTTTTTCTTTGTCTTTTTCTGCCATTGGTATTTGCCAATAGCCTTTAGTCAGGTCTATTTTGCTGAAGTACTTTTTATCTCTCAATTTTGAGAAAAGAACCTCAGGGTCCGGGATTGGTTCTGCATCGAACTGAGTAATCTTATTCAGCTCTCTGAAATCAATACAAAACCGTGTGGCACCGTCCTTTTTCCGTACTAAAACAACCGGTGACGCAAATGGGGAAGATGAAGGTTCAATAACACCTAAAGACAACATCTTTTCCACCTCATCTTTGATAATCTCCTGTGACTGAAACGGAAGTGGATACTGCTTAACATTTACCACCACGTCTTTTGTCAACGTCACTGAGTGGTCCTGCAAGTCAACTTGTCCTGGCATATCAGTCAGCATGTCAGTGTGTTTTTGCAAAATATCTGAAACATCTTTTTTCTGACAAGAAGGTAGATCAGGATTTACTACAACATCAGTCAAGTCTTCAGTCTGTGTTGTAGGCATGCATTTGACTTGGACCTTATCAACATCAACATCATCATTTGCACAATCACCAGTGATGATGCTAACCAAACCTGTCTGCACTGTCTGTACATCACTACGATTCACGTATTCACGTAAAAGGTTGATGTGAAACAACTTTTGCACACCGTTGCCTGTTTCAATGAGGTAATCACACGTGTTGACACGCTTCGAGACTTTGTATGGCCCACGCCATCGTAACAACATCTTGTTGTTTTCAGAGGGCAACAAAACCAAAACACTAGTGCCAACTTTGAAAGACCTAACACTAGCCTTGCGGCATTTGTAGGCTCTGTTTCGCGCCGACGCCTTCTGAACAGCATCCTGAGCATGACTAACCATGTCTTTCAGAGAATCTCTCAAATCCTGAACGTACTGTGACATGCTCGTGTCTTGCACATCTCTCCCGCTACCAGTCCATGTATCATATAGCAACTGAGAAGGACCTCTGGGAACCCGACCATACAACAACTCAAAGGGAGCAAAACCCGTGGACTCTTGGGGAATCTCTCTGTAAGCAAAAAGTAATGGTGGTAAATAGCGGTCCCAATCTTTAGGTTTTTCTGCCATCACTTTTTTCAACATGGATTTCAAAGTTCCATTAAACCTCTCAACTAGTCCATTGGTTTGAGGGTGATATGGCGTACTATGAAGTTGGGAAACGGACAACAACCTCATCACCTCACGCATCACATCAGATGTGAATTGTGTTCCTTGGTCTGACAAGATCTCATCTGGTATACCCGTGCGTGAGAAAATTTCCAACAACGCTTCAGCTACAGCTTCTGTTGAGATAGACTTCAATGCTACGGCTTCAGGATATCTCGTAGCCACGTCAACGCAATTCAAGACGTAACGATGTCCTCTAGCTGAAGGAGGGGAAATAGGGCCAATGAGATCAATTGCAATTCTCGAAAAGGGCACGTCCACCACTGGTACAGGCTGAAGTGGAGCTGCGGGAACCCTACCTTTGGGAAAAGTCTTCTGACAAATGTCACACGACCGGCAGTAATCTTTGACAGACCGACTGAAATGTGGCCAAAAGAATAATGGTTGAATACGCTTGAAAGTGCTGTTATATCCCATATGCCCACCAAACAAAGAATCATGTGCCGCTATCAACACTGAGTCCCGAAGACCTTCTGGCACCACTACTTGCCACGTTACCGTACTTGACTTTCCTGAGGTAACTCTTCTGTGTAATAAACCATCTTTAATCACAAAAGAAACACTTGTGCCAGAATCCTCCACTACACTGCCTTTTCCTACTTTGTCAAACAGTAATTGCAGCGTCACATCAGCTTTCTGCAAATCTCTCAGTTTATCAGGGCTTATGTCTAACTTAGGGGTTTTTGCAGTCAAAAGAGGACGAAACGGTCTTTCTTGATTTGCAGTTTGTGCACGAGTTTGCACCGCGGCAGCGACATCAGTACAATGGAAGGTAGAACCCTCAATGCGACCCAGTATTAAGTCACAAACGGGGTTTTCAATGACACAGGCCTCCACTATTCCCGAGAAATATGGAGTGTCTAAGTTAACCCTCGCTAATGGCAAACGTACAATTTCACCATTGAACAAACGACACAACTGCACTCGGTTAGTAAACTGACTATCACGTACCAAACTTTTACGCACTCCAACAGTCGAGCAGCCAGAGTCTAGCATAACAGTGACTGTCTGACCATTCAACGTTCCTATACAAGTCTGAATTGAAGGTGGCAAATCATCAACAACAGACATGCCTACAGCCACATCATCTGACACCTCTCTAAAGTCTGTGTTGTATTTGGGTTCCTCTGTCTCCACCCCAAGTGCAACACTAACAGATCCTACTTTTGGGCCCTGTGCTGTGAAACCAGTTTTCAACTGCAACTGTCTGCAATACTGCCATGCGTGGTCTTTAGCTTGACAACCCCAGCATACGTTTTTCTCCCCATAGAATTTTAAGTTTTGTGGGTCAATAACACAACGGTTATTTTGGCTTTTCTGCCACTGACTGTTATTGTTAGGTGTTCCAGTAGGACTGTTGCGAATGGTTCCATGGTAACCACGGCCAAAACCTCTTGTACCTCGGCCAAAACCATCTCTGGCAGACGGTTGACTAGTACCAGCAACATTAGCATTAGCAGACAGGACGCTAGATCCCGATTTTGCAGCCATGGATATATCAGGGTGAGCCTCTCTGTACCTATCCGCTGCTTGGACCATGTCATCAATATTTCGATCTCTTCGTTCCATCAAAAAGGCAACCACCTGTGCAGACAGACTAGACAAAACCTGCTCCCTTAAAAGTAAATCCACCAATTTGTCAAAACTGTTGCCTATTTCTGCCATTTCAATCCACCTTGAGAAATATCTTCTGATCCTGGACAGAAAAACAACGATTGTTTCTTCTGGCTCAGGTCTACTCGAACGGAATTGAGTTCGAAATCCTTCTTCAGTACATTGGAATCTGGTTAAAAGGTGTTTTTTTACCTTATCAAATGACTTTGCTTCTTCATGAGACAGCTCCTGAAAGTAAATTAGTGCTTTACCTTTTAATAAAGCGGACAAATAGCATGGCAGCTCATTTTGTTCCCAACGATTCATTGTAGCATAAGTTTCAAATCTACGGAGGTATGATTCCATGTCATCATTCTTTTCATCCCAATACGGCATCTTTGGTTTAGTACCAGCTAGCTTGTCTTTCTCTCTACCCAACATCTTTTCCTTTTGCCAATTTTCTTGCCTTTCCATTTTTATCCTTTCAATAGCAAGTTTTTCCTCTTCTATTTCTCTAAGTTGGGCAAGTTCTTCTCTCTTCAATTTCTCCTGAAGTACTAACTGCCTATCCCATTCTTCTCTTTTCATTTTTCTGTCTTCTTCTCTTTGTTTATGTTCTTTCAAAGACTCTTGTATATGCACATTTAAAGCTTTACCAGACAGTCCCAAAATCTCACCCTCCTGTCGAAACTCACCCACTAGCTGACGCAAGCACTGAACTCTATCACTGTGATCCTCGCTATCATCAAAAACTGAGGACCTTTCTTCTGCCATTGCTGTAAAGGTCTCTTCACTATCACTGGTCATCATTACCAAATTAGCAAGAACAATGTTTGACAACAAGAGCTAATAACAATTAGACTTAGTTATTGCAATATTATAAAAAGGCTTTGTTAGCGATTCAGCTTAAGAAAAAGAACAAATATGTGCAAAGGCAACTCCAAGGTTAACAAACCCCACAAACAATATTAATAAAGAGAAGAAAGATTATAATATCCTAACCATTAATAACCCTGATCCTTTTTAAAAGCAAATGATGATGATGATTCCAACCAAAGTGGCTGTATCTGTCAAATAACATCACCGATGAAGAAGAATTTTTTTTTAACATTTCAATTCATCATATCTAATCTATGAGTCAACAAAACATATAGTTTACAATCAGAAGAAGGTTCAGATTAACTTCTAAAAATTAATACTAAAACGCAGGCTCGCCAAATTGTCAAAGATGGTGTTCTAAACATTCACTCGCACGCACTCATATAATCCCCAACGAAACTAAATGATAAAATGTTAGTTTGTATATTCATTCCCTCCACACACACACAAACACTGACAACAACGACTCCTCAGAAAACACAACAAGTGTCACTTCAAAGGTCATAGTTCCGTATAATCAAAACGAAATGTTATATGTATCTGACTACCACACACGGGTCAGGCGTCCATCGTCGAAACGAAACTGTTAGTCGGACAGAAGACCAATGGAAACGATGTCTTCACATTCCTGTAGAGCAGGCCAACCAAAAGCAGCATACGTAGGTCAGAAAATCAGTTAATAATGTTAGGTGCAAACAGATTCCTTCTTTCAATGTTTGCCAGTAACATATATATTGCGTGCCGGGGTCACAGATAAAACCGTCCTCGCACAGTCCATCTGTCCTCTCGTAAAGCTGCCGTGCATTGCAATAACACTTTTTGTTTCTAGGATTGCATGTGATTTCGGGACGGCAGGTCCTGAGTCCGGGTGCTGAACGACTGTTTGGTGTCCAATGTACCTAGATTGGTGGAGTTTGGGAAACCATCGTCGCACACCCTGCCGATGTCAAAACACTTTTGTCCCTTCTGGCATGGTGAAGTAGAAATCCACCCACATTGTTTATCCTATTTTGCAAACTACAATAAAACAATTGACGGTAGGACAAACAGATACACGACTCAGTCACTCCCAACAACGAACTAAAAACAACATATCAAAAGTTTTCGTCATCCATGACGAAACTTAAAACCCTGACGTCAAAATTATACAAACTACAAGTACAGGCATTAGAAATAACAATTATAACTTCTTAATTTGAAATCGTCACTTTGTGACTGCTGTTCAAAGCGATACTAGTAACTGTCCAACTAAAAATCCGGTTTGTTACAACTGTCTTACGTCATACAACTTTCTTCATCATAAAAGAACCTCTCATCTTCTATTGGATCTATCTAGATCTTCGATCGATGGTAAACTACCAACTCTAGAAAATTCTCAAATAATATCGATCAACTAGAATTATCAACATTATACCAAGCTTCTTCTAACAACAATGCAAAATCAAATCAAAGGTAAATACACTCTGTTATTGAATGCTTTGCAAAACAAAACGATCGGATCTATCGTGCGCGTTTCAACGTAAGTCTGTTTGTCTGTCTGTTCCTCTCCTCTTTCTTCCTCCTTCACTTGCTTCCTCTTTCTCCTATCACCAACCTTTCAGGCGACAGTGATCAAACTCACAGTCACAGCCGTCCTTTTAATAAGCACAAAAAGCTGACATCAAGCATAGAACTGGAAACCGGTTGCTTTACCTGTAACATTGATTGATTGATTGATTTATTGTTGCTTTAGGTCCAGCGGACTCCTCCGAGCCAAATCAGGACCGGACAACCCCCGATCCGCATAAAGGATCTGCTGAAACAACCCTAGTGGGAAAATTGAACGCCCTCCACCGGCCAGTCACTTTATAATAAAGACATCCCACGCGGGGGACGGCTGAGGGTTTACCTCAACTACGCGAACCCCCGGTTACAAAAACAAAATAGAATACAACCATCATTACAAATCATCAACGAAACATATACATATAAAATGCCTATATTGCTAAATACTAACATCATAGGAAGCCCTAGTGACCACCCAGCAGAAAGCGTCCAACACTCCCAAGCTGATCCAACAGACCTCATACACAAACAAGGAGTCTTGTCCAGGAAGAGTTTTCAAGAAAAAAGGTAGGTCATTGATCTAGCGAAGAAGAAGATAGTATAGCAGAGTGATAGGACAGAGCAGGAATGGGAAAGAGTATATGAGGAAGATAGCAACAGTGGGAATTTAAAGCACTAAATTTCCATAAAGTGGGGATACTATTTATACTGAAACCCCCGGCACTCCAACGGGGGTACTGTTGCCGCAGTGAATCTGTCATGCCTACAAAGGCAAGACAAGGTTTTCAACTGGGGCTTTCACTGTTCCCTTTATAGGTTAGAACAATCTACAGTGGCAAGATTGCTCATGACCCCAAGGGGTTCCTGTAACATGATCCTTGAGTAGGAAGCTTAAATGCTAAAATAACTTCAATCCCGACAGCTCATCTTAATTTTAGCCCTTCGTATCTATCTTTTCCCTCTTGTTCTTCTCTCTTTAACGGGAGTCGTCTTTCTGTTGTAGGTCCCGGTCGCGTTACACTGCCCATCTCCCATCACCACAACCCCTAACTCCGCCCCTCCCTCTCCCCTTCGGTCCCAAGCCCCACTATTGCCCCAGCAGCATGCTATATAAACGGATCGTTCCATCACAAGTATCACAAGCGTCTTGCTAGTAACCGAAAGGTCGCTGGTTCGAATCCCGGATTGGTCAACGTGTGATCATATTATTTTACCCTTTACCAACAACTGGCCCGCTGGTGTCAGTATAAATCGGTCCAGTAGTCACCTATATGCGAAAGTGTCGTGTGACTATAATCTACATACAAACAAGTACCAGTGGGGCCGGGTAGCTCAGTTGGTAGAGCGTCTTACTAGCAACCGAAAGGTACCCTGGTTCGAATCCCGGATTGGCCAATGTGTGACCATATTATTTTCCCCTTACCTTCAACTGGTTCGCTGGTGTCAGAATAATGTGACCAGTAGTCGCCTGTACGCTTCGGTGTCGTGTGACTATAATCTACAGTTACACATTTTTTTATTACAAGTACCGCTGAAAGCGTACATATGTATTCATTGAGTAGTCAACAAAGAACTTAACTGCACAAAACCAAACCGCACAAAACAGCTGATAGATATCCAGCTGCTGTCTTGAAAAGGTAGTGAGGATTTTCATTTTTAGGTTACTTTATTTAATCGTTGTTGTATAGCACTTTTCCAGCACAAGAGCTGCTCAAGGCGCTGGCCGATACCGCTTGTAGCCTTGGCGCATCTCGTCTCAGTTATGTACTGAATCCAAACATGTTCCTTCTTATTCTTGGGTCCTGGAATGACCTAAAGTACGCTTACTTTTGCTCTCAGTATTCCTAATCCATATTGAAACAACAGACCCAATGACTCGGAATTGTGTATGCCGTTGGATACAAATGCTTCGGACAGCTTAAGCCGACCACACACTTCTCAACAAACGCGTTCTAAACGCCTTTTTGAATGAGCACGAAATGCGATGGCCTACGATGATTAAGAAGTTTTAGGTTATGAAAGAATATTGAAGGATTGACTGATTCATTGTTGAAGACCCTATCCTATCCTGTCGTATCCTATCCTATCCTATCTTATCCCGTAATTGGAAAGTCGTTGGGGCACTGCAGATGATCGTTTAACCAGTGTACTCCATCTTTCTTTGTCCTCAGCAACCTTCATGACTTCGCTCAGCGTCAAGCCAGTCCATTCTTGAATGTTGTCCTCCCACCTCTTTTTCGGTCTCCCTCTTCTTCTGCCTCCTTGCACCGTGCTTTGCAGGATGGTCTTTAAAGACCAAAGCCTCGTCTAAGTGGTGAAGGGACAATAGAACGTTACTGAATTTACAGATAGCTTACTCGTTTCAAAGTTGACGTTGCTGTTCTCCGCTGATTCTCGCGTACGCGTCACGTGACATCGGTACCTTAAGGAACCAAGAGGCCATCTCTGTGTTCCCCTAGGATTAATTAGGTTACACAGGCTATTATTACCCAAAGTATTCATTCTCCCAGGTCTATATCCCCAAAGGTCTATGATTTTTCGGGTCTATGTAACCCCTCTTCCTTTCCCCTCCGACACTCTTCCCTTCACTAGGTCTATTTTTGGCTCAACAACAACAACAACAATAATAATAATAATAATAATAATAATAATAATAATAATAATAATAATAATAATAATAATAATAATAATAACAACAACAACAACAACAACAACAACAACAACAACAACAACAACAACAACAACAACAATAATAATAATAATAATAATAATAATAATAATAATAATAATAATAATAATAATAATAATAATAATGCAGGATGCTATACGCGTTTCTCCCCAAATCAACAGTCGGGCTCAAAACACGGCGATCTGTACCAACTTACACGCTCACATGTTTTACCCACTCTCACGCACACAACAAACACACATCTACCACTCAAACCTGTGGTGTAAAGGCAGGGAGATCGCTATTTATTGGAAGGCGGAAAGGAAATCCAATTTGTATTTTTTTTTAAATTTCAGATTGACTGCATCCAATACCATTATTGAAGGGTGGGAGCAAACCTGAGTACCCGGAGAAAACCCTCGGTGACCTGAACAGCCTCGTAGCTAAGTCACATAAGTTTGCCCCTCGCTGGAATACGTAAGTCAACGAATATTTTCACGAATAATCTCATCGCAAAGGTTTATTAAAAACTATTTCTCGAGTTCAAATTTACAACCAAAAAACAAAATTAATAATTTCATGGCCCAAGAGGCTGTTCTGACAGTATCTACGGTGCTAGCATTCTGTCAGTAAATGGGTAGCGGGTAGTACTTTCATGTGCGCTCAAATCCGAGAAGACCCGCCTACTGATGTAAGAACAATGCGACAACCTGTCTGGACCAAATAACCCTTACACAAGGGGAAATGGATGTTCCGGTTCGGAGGTAAGGAAATCTGGAAGAACTAAGAGAGAGAGAGAGAGAGAGAGAGAGAGAGAGAGAGAGAGAGAGAGAGAGAGAGACAAACAGACAGACAGACAGAGACAGAGAGGCAAGGACCCACGCAACTTACACGGCACAATGTTAGGTTTACGTTGTCCCTTTAAGGCACACAAGTCACACCCATATCTATATGACTTGTAAAAAAAAAAAGCAGCCAAACATCCCATACATGTCTTTAAGGTACTTGCTTTAGAAAAGGAATCTCCCCGAGCGCGTGTTTAATCTTCACACACACGCAAGCAAAAGCTGTGTTGCCCACAGCGCCTCAACCAAAGCTTTTTAGATTTTGAGGTTAGGAGGAGGAACAACGAAGCTTAACGTCCTATTGCATCAGCGTTAAGGACGATCACCACGTCGCCACCCTGACAACAATGTTTATCGTCATCATATCAAAGATGAGATCCTAGGTCAGCCAGGCTAGCTATAAATAGCTTTGCCAATGCTTCCTTTCACTGGAGGGAGGGTGCAGGCAAGCTATAAATAGCCCGCAGCAAGCAAAATGTGGAGGCCCTAAACAGTGCTGCCCACATAGGAATTGAGCTGGTGTGTGCCTGGTAGTGCGTGGCCAAAAGGGTGATGAAGCAGATCGGCTTACTGGGCCGTGACAGCTAATTCAAAGATGCTTGGCGCAGTAAAGGGCGCATGGTATGTCTACATTCCCATGGTCCCATGTTCTCGCAAACTGTATGTTCATTTGGTTGTATATGGTTCAAGGTTTCCGAGTTTCTTTGTTTTCCCAGCTCAGGTTTTTACCAAGATTATTTGTTCCCAGGCATAGTCCAATTTTTTTAAGGTTATATGTTTTCAGCGCTCAGCTATAATTATTTTAAAACAACAACCACAATCACAATAATAATAATAATAATAATAATAATAATAATAATAATAATAATAATAATAATAATAATAATAATAATAATAATAACAACAACAACAATAATAATAATAATAATAATAATAATAATAATAATAATAATAATAATAATAATAATAATAATAATAATAATAATAATAATAACAATAATGGCAATTTCTAAATAGTTGCTCATGTCGCTTTATAGAGCATTCATACACTAACGGTCACACACATAAACACACATTCACACACACACGCATGCAGACATACACACAAAATGTCAATCACTGTCTGAATTACAGGGAAAAAATTAGTTTTAAGACTCGACTTAAAGATTTCCAATGAAGAAGACTGTCTCAGAGAGTACGGTAGAGAGTTCCAGACGGTTGGTGCTTTATGACAGAAGGCCCTAAAGCCAAATGATCTTTTCTTGAAAGTAGGAATCTGCAATACAAAAGTATCTGCAGAAGAGCGGAGGTGACGAGCTGGGATGTAAGTATGGAGATGATCGGCGAGATATTGTGAAGAAGAAAGATGAAAAGCAGAATAGGTCAGAGAAGATTGCTTGTATGGTACTCGATCTGATACTTTTAGCCAGTGAAGAGAGCGAAGAACGGGAGAGATGTGCTCGTGCCTAGATGTACGAGTGATCCTATCCTATCCTATCCCGTAACTCGGAGGTCGTTGGGGCACCACAGATGATCGTTTAACCAACGTACTCAATCTTTCTCTGTCCTTAGCAATCGCTCAGTGTAAAACCAGTCCATTCTCGAATGTTGTCCTCCCACCTCTTTCTCGGACTCCCTCTTCTTCTACCTCCTTGCAAGGTGCCTTGCAGGATGGACTTAGCAAGACCTGATGATCTGGTGACGTGGCCATACCCTCGGAGCTTCCCTTTTTTCACCACTGTGAGCAGGTCATCGTGTTGTCCAATGGCTTGTGTGATGGTCTGTCGGACTTCGTCTGTTGGTTATAGTTGTGGTATAGTGCTGTAGAGAAAGTCTTCTGTAGCTAGCAGAGAAGCAATGTTCATATTCGTGCTTTGGGGGAGAAGATGAGCATCATTTCCAACTTGCATTGTTGAGTGAGAGAAAATAGATGATTATATAACTTCTTTACATAGCATCATGCCGTTCCGTTTGTCATTTAATATGTCAACTGCTAAAAACAGCTTGAAAAAAAACGGACTATGGGGAAAAGGTATGGGGATATAGAGGTATGGGGATATAGAGCTATGGGGATATAGAGCTATGGGGATATAGAGCTATGGGGATATAGAGCTATGGGGATATAGAGCTATGGGGATATAGAGCTATGGGGATAGAGAGCTATGGGGATATAGAGCTATGGGGATATAGAGCTATGGGGATATAGAGCTATGGGGATATAGAGCTATGGGGATATAGAGCTATGGAGATATAGAGCTATGGAGATATAGAGCTATGGGGATAGAGAGCTATGGGGATATAGAGCTATGGGGATAGAGAGCTATGGGGATAGAGAGCTATGGGGATAGAGAGCTATGAAGATAGAGAGCTATGGGGAAATAGAGCTATGGGGATAGAGAGCTATGGGGATTGAGAGCTATGGGGATAGAGAGCTATGGGGATAGAGAGCTATGGGGATAGAGAGCTGATGGTAAATAGAGCTATGGGGAAATAGAGCTATGGGGATAGAGAGCTATGGGGATAGAGAGCTATGGGGATAGAGAGCTATGGGGATAGAGAGCTGATCGTAAATAGAGCTATGGGGATATAGAGCTATGGGGATAGAGAGCTATGGGGATAGAGAGCTATGGGAGAGACAGAGAGAGAGAGAGAGAGAGAGAGAGAGAGAGAGAGAGAGAGAGAGAGGGGAGAGAGACAGAGAGAGGGAAAGAGAGAGAAAGAGGGAAATAGATAGAAAGAGAGAGAGGGAGGGAGTGAGAGAGAGAGAAAGAGAGATAGAAAGAGTAGCATCAGCAGACAATCCTACCTAACAAAACACTAAATATAGCTGTGAAGGCGATGTCCTTTCCTATGCATGTGACAACTATGCCGTGTTGTGACATCTACGCAGAAAGTAAACAACGACGTTCTATCGCTGAGCTAAAAGCAAAGAACGTTCTACCGCTGAGCTAAAAGCAAACAACGTTCTATCGCTGAGCTAAAAGCAAACGAACCCACCTCAGCCCTCACTCAGTGGTACAGCGTTCACCTGGCACACAGATGACCTGGGTTCCAATCGAGATAAAAGTGACCATTTTTTCACCATCCAATACGATCAGCAAGTATGATTGCTCTGGTGGTTCAGTGTTGATTTAGATCTCTACCCTTCTTCCTTTGAAAGGTTATCCTCGTCTTCCGTACCGCCAAAGGTCAATGTCAAAGGACAGATGTTCCAGTTACCATTCAGCAGTAGGGGAAGGTGGTCGCTTTCTCCGGGCAAGCTTCCACGAGGACGGCGCTCTCATCTGCGTGGATAGATTACCGTCCCCGGACACAGAAGAGTATAGGGGAGCTCTCATCTCATCTTCCTCACTGCTCTTATATATCCCGGTTCTAAACCAGAGCCGGGTACCCACTTCAGGGCTATCTGTGCGGACTGGGGTACGGGGTGTGTGTTGCGCTTCGTTTCATTTGATTGTATCAGTGGATGGTAGCATCTACGTGTACTAATCATTCCCATCCACATGCACGGCCAGTGCGCTTGACGTTGCTGAACACAACATTTCTAGCGTTGACACTGCCTACCAAACCACAGCGGGGAGGGGAGGGGGGAAAGTGATGAGAGGGGTGAGGATGGGGTGGTCTGAATACTGTAAATAAATAAAAATTATACTGTAGTACCTCGAAGTATAAATTCACCTTCGACATCCATGATTCAAATCAAGATTCAAGATACATGACTATTGTCCCCATGAATCACGAGGAATTTAGACAATCAGCGATGATTAATTGAAGTATAATAGGGCATTTACAGAATTAGACGTTGATGGATTAGACATGCCAGTAAAAGAAAAACCACTTCCGTAATAGATGGTCCAAATAATATTTTGTTTAGTAGTAGTAATAATAGTAGTAGTGGAAGTAGTGTTAGTAGTGTTAGGTAGTAGTAGTAGACCAAATAGCCTTTTGTTTAGTAGTAGTAGTATTAGTAGTAGTAGTAGAAGCAGTAGTAGTAGTAGTAGTTGGTGGTGGTGGTGTTTTGGTTGTACAGTATTTTCTGGTTTATATGGAAATACTTTGAAATAGTCGGGGAGAGGGGAGGGATGTGCAATCGGAACGAAAAATGTCTGTCTGTCGTCGGTCGGTCGATCAATCCGTCAGTCGGTCCGTTGAATTCCATATCGCATGAACCACTGAGCTGAACGGATTTTGACCACCCGTCATAGGAATATTACTTAGGCCATTGGTCTATCTTCCGTGCCATCAAATTTGCTCTGCCGCGAAGGTCAAGGTCACTGGAGTCATTTTGTGGAGAGAAAAAAAAAATGTGCTCGATATCTCAAAAACGGCTGAAGGGATTTTGGTAAGTTTTGATATACAGGTGCTTCAAATCATGTGTGTGTGTGTGTGTGGGTGTGTACCTGTAAAACGGCTCGAATGAGGAACGAAATTTGCCTTTTTTAGTACAAAATGAGGTAATTTTGTCGTTCCCCGTTTGTCTGCCGTTCCTCATTTGTTCTAAGTACACGGGAGTGCTCTTTTAGTGCATGGGAGTGCAGTTGTAGTGCATGGGAGTGTTTTTAGTGCAAGGGAGTGCTCTATCCGGGACGGAGAACTTCCATCCCGTTTTCGAATTTCCTCTGCTAAAGAGCGCGAAGTAGGTCAAGTTTTGCTCAAAAAAAGTAGGTTTTAGAGCACCGTTTTCTGAAAAAGTTTGACCTAATTCCGCGCCTATAAGAGAGAAACTAGGTCAAGTTTTGAACTTTCCTCGACGATTAGGGTAAGGCAGTGCCTCGACGATTAGGGTAAGGCACCCGTTCCACAAAAGGGTTAGGGTCAGGGCTAGTTGCAGCGCTGCAACTAGCCCTGACCCTAACCCTTTTCTTGAAGGGGTGCCTTACCCTAATCGTCGAGACGTGTGCCTTACCCCTAATCGTCGAGTAAAATTGCTTATCCTAGCCGTGTTTTTCAACAAACTTGACCTAATTCGCCGCCTAAGAGGCGCGAAGTAGGTAAAATTACCCCATTTTATACCTCGTACACGCATGTGTGCGTGTGTGTGTGTGAGTGTCTAGCTGGTTGTTTTTTGGCTATGTCTTCGAGTGTTTGGAAATATATTTGAATGGCTTACGTCTGTTTGTTTTTTTTAATTCCACAATGACAATGATTTCAACGCACATACGATCGGCCAGGTATAATGGGACTTCACACGCAGACATTGTACTCTAACAATGAACTACTTATTTTAAACAATAACTGCAGAGTCAACGCGACAGTCCACCATACTTGTGTTCAGCGTAGCTGTGACTCTGTCGAAGCCCACTCCCTCTCACAAAGAGGAAAGATGGAGAAGGCATAGTCGAGCCTCAGTAACGCTGTATGGAGTACTTGTTCAATCGAACCCATACCCGTAAAATAATGTTAGTGTATATAGGCCACCCCGTATTTTATCTGCTCTACGCCTCAAAACCTACCTCTGTATCAAATACTTTTAGATCCAGAATAATCAGTGTGTGTGTGATTGAATAGTTGATAATAAAACCAACAACAACACCTGGGTAGTAGGCGTTAAAATTTTCGGTTTATTACACTAAAACCTTCATCAGTAAGAACCAAGGACTCAATGATGATTGAATAGTTGTGTGTGTGTGTGTGTGTGTGTGTGCGTGCGTGTGTGTGTGTGTTCCATCAGTGTCTTTAGCGTACTGTTCTAAGTTTAAATGTGTTACTGCCTGTACGCGTCTTTTAGTGTATATTAGGGTTGGCACTGTATGCCTTTTAAATAGTTTTACGTAAATGTTAATTTGGTTTATAAAAGAAATTCTTGTGAGTTATGTGGGGTTTTGACTATTGTTTTTATACTAATATCATATTGCTTCTTTTCCCCGTGTCACTAAGTGGTACTTTTTATTTTGAGCTATTTTTTTAAATCATTGCTTCATTATTTATTCTTAATGCTGATGTCCTACATTGTTTGAGTGCGTGTGTGCGTTTGTATATGTGTCTCCCTTTAAATATGCCTTTAAAAATAAGATGTGATGTTTGTTATTACTACTTAGATGTTTAATGTGTTTTATCTTCTAATGTTGTACCGTATTGTTCAAATATTTTTTCCTTGTTAGATGTGATGTTTATATTATTTCTTACTATGTTTAACTGTTTTATCTCATAATGTTTTACCGCATTGTTTAAATATTTATCCTTGCGCTCGTATGTGTGTGTATCCGTGCGAGCGCTTGTTTTGGATTTGCGCTATAAAATAATACATTATTATTATATTTATATTACACCTTTATCTATATATTAATCGACAAGCCGTTTTAGATCACGAGGGGCCGTTTTAGCCAACCAGCGGCTTTGTTGTGAAGCTCGGTTCGAGCTTCACTTTGCTCGAATTTGTGCAGATTAAAGCTGAACTGTCCTTATAATTGCTTCCACGCGAGTTTTGCCATTCGCCGCTCGATCACGCGCTGCCGATACAACGAAACTTAACATTATTTTCGATCGCAAAACGGCTTTAGTTTGCATTTTACTGCCTAGGAAAACACTGCAAAACACATGTGTGAGACGGTATTTTTAGAATAGACCAACCAATCATTTTTGTTCTTCGCCCTGCCATCATTTCCGGATACCATTTCTACCAAGGATTTCGTTTTGTTGTGAGTATTTTATTCCAAATCGCTTTTAATCGATCGGCGTTCGTTATATTGTTGTTTAATGCAGTTTCAAGTTTATAACACTAATAAAATCGAGGGTTCACCATGTTTTATGATATAGGACCTAAAATAAGTCTGCCGAATTATAGCAGCACGTGGATCAATGGATAAGGTGTTTGACCTTTAATAAGGCGACCCGGGTTCGAAGCTCGATGGGGGATATTTTTATTTTTTTATTAATTTAATAATTCAGAGGGAGAGAGATAAAAGAGAGATGGAGGTATAGATAATAAAGAAAAAGAGAGGAGGAGAGGCAAATGAAAAACAAAACGGAATGCAAGTAAAATGCAATAAATAAATAAATTAATAAATAAATAAAATAAAATCATAGCACGGGTATTAATAACTGCTTCATATTAATTTTTTTTTCATTTATCCATGATGCATGTACTTCTTAGAACACTTAACATCTTATGCTTTTATTTAAAAATTAGGTATAGGTAGGTCTGTTTTAAAGAAAAAGCATTTAGAAAATAACATTATAGTTTTATTGTACATTTCATAGCATAATTAATTGTCATTCGAGTCAACAGAAAAAAAAATTAAATTAACAGCAAACTTTACATTAAAAATAAATATTTAGAATATAAATTAAAACTGAATTGTTCCAAAATAAATGTCTGTAGGGACTAAAGGTCCATATTTACATGGCTTGGTGCTTTTTTATGATTGCCTCAATTTGGTATTTCATTTGTATGTATTATAATGAAATAAATTCTGTGCATGCAGTGATAGCATTGCCTTATTGTTTTAATCACATGCATGTGCAATAAATCAGTAATGCTATTCTCTTCAAATAAATGGTTATTGTGTTTTATTAAAATTATAAGTTTATTTTTAATCAATGTCTCTTTTTAGTGATTCACCACTGACAGTGCACTTCAGCCTTCCACTTCCAGAATCATAAACACAACTAAGATATATATCAAAGATACTTTTCATTAACATTAGCTCGAAAATTAATTCACATTGTATAAAAGTATCTTTGATATAATAATCTTTGTTGTGTTTATGATTCTGGAAGTGGAAGGCTGAAGTGCACTGTCAGTGGTGAATCACTAAAATGAGACATAGATTAAAGATAAACTTATAATTGTATTTTACTTTCAAAATACTTAGCAGTTCCTGTTGTGTTTACAATTTCTTCCACTTTCAGGCAATTGATATATTTCCTACATGTAGTTATTGTACCAACACCACAACATAAACTATACACGATGTAGGCTACAATGGAACATTATAGTCTCAAAGAAATTTGACTTCACTCAGTGGCTGACAGCTTGGACACCCAAAGATAACCTATAACGGGCATAAAATCAGCAACACAACAAAGAAATATAATAGATACTTTTAATTATACAGCAATACAAAAAAATGAATTTTCGTGCTTTGCTCTTCTTCAGATTAAAAACAAACATAAAATGACAAAATTCTGCAGAATGCACAAAAAAGTCACTTCCAGGACAATTTTTGAAACGGGCACATAACATCAGGCCCAGCATGCAATTGGGTCAGCAAAAATGTTTTTGCACGGGTAATAACTGCTAGTATGTATAAATCTGTATAAATAATATCCCCACGTTCTGGAAATTTAGTGCTTTTAATTCCCACTGTCGCTGTCTTAGTACTACTCCTTTGTTCTTTCTCATTCCTACTCTGTTCTATCAATCTACTATACTATCTTCTTCTTCGCTAGACCAGTCACCTACTTTTTTTCTTGAAAACTCTTTCGGGACAAAACTCCTCCTTAATATGTGAGGTCTGTTGGATCAGCTTGGGAATATTGGACGCTTTCTGCCAAATGGTCACTAGAGCTTCCTATGATATTATTATTTAGCCATGTTGGCATTTTATATGTAGTGTGTTTTGCTGATATTTTATAATGATGTTTATATTCTATTTTGTTTTTGTAAACGATGGTTCGATAAATTAAGAATTTAACATCAGCTTTCTCTGTGTGGGATGCCTTTATTGTAATGTTACCGGCTGGTGGAGTGCCTTCAGTGTTACCACTAGGGTTGTTTCAGCAGATCTTTTATTTGGATCAAGGGTGAGTCCTCTTTCAGCCAAGTTGTGGTCCTAATTTTGTGGTCCTGGTTCGGCTCTTTGCAGTCCGCTGGACACTGTAAGCACTGAATAACTAACTAACTGAATGACCTGGGATGGATAGGAGGATGATACACATGTACATACAGACAGACAGACAAATAATAATAATAATAATAATAATAATAATAATAATAATAATAATAATAATAATAATAATAATAGTAATAATAATAATAATAATAATAATAATAATAATAATAATAATAATAATAATAATAATAATAATAATAAAGGTAAAGGTAGTCCCATAGCCTTGTTGCCGTAGGGGAGCGTGATGTTGGAGATCACACTTATCTTGGGCCAGCGTAATGAGGGTGATGCCCATCTCTCTCCCTCGCTGCTTTACCTTCCCCACCCTAAAGAGAGTAGGTACTCAGTCACAGTTGTGTCAACTGGGGGCGTTGTTATTTGTCGCTTCACGTTTTGCGGTCACCCATCCAAGTGCTAACCGCGCTAGATGGTGCTTAACTTGCGACACAGTAGCGAGTGCTCCAACCACTGCGCTATCCGACACCCCTTGAGGAGAATAATAATAATAATAATAATAATAATAATAATAATAATAATAATAATAATAATAATAATAATAATAATAATAATAATAACACCAACAACAACAACAACAACAACAACAATAACAATAACAATATTTTTTTTCAAATAATAATAATAAGGGTACTGCTATAACGTTTTTTATCATGAAAGATCTGTGCAATGCTCACCGCCCATTTCCGCATCACCGCAAAGCTGATCTATACGTAAAATAGGGACATAGACGAAAGGGACATAATTCCGCGCACCCATACATAAAAAATACAGCAAAGGCGATGAGATAATCTTCCTCACACTCACCCCCCCCCCACACACACACGCCGTCCCCTCCCTCTCTCCCACTCTTTCTCTCTCTCTCTCTCTCTCTCTCTCTCTCTCCTCTCTCCCTCCTTCCTTCCGCCGCTCTCTCTCTCTCTCTCTCATTTGTACTAAAAAGAAATAGATAGGCTTACATCAATTTAAAAAGTAAAATACGTATAAAAAAATAACACAAAAAAGAAAATGGTTAAAAAAATATTCTTTTTCCAAATAGTATATTTGTGTAGCAAATAGCATGTTACCTTTGAGAAATGTTTAAGTGTTACTCAGTTCGTCCTAATACTGTTCAAGCTAGAAATTGTTTGTAAACTTTTACAATGGCGAGCGAGATTTGCCTGGCAAATGGTTGCCACTCAACGAAATTCCCCCGTTGGCAGCTTAATGGTTCTAATAATTGTGGGCTGTTGTATTTTTCTGTAATATATTTTTTTTCAAATCGCGTAGATGGCTTGTAACTCGACACTGACGAAGATTTCAGCGAAAAACCAACAAAGAGTTTTAATTTGGCCAGACTTTTTTTTCGTTTTTAAAAGCTGAAAAGAAAATAGGACTGAATACATTAAAACACAATTTGAAGTTGTTTTTTTTATTTTTTCAACAGTCTAAAATTGCTGTCGTCAAAAGACCTAAAAATAAAATTAAACAATAAAACAACAAATGGGTACATTTTATCGGTACGTACTTCGCATTATACAAGAAAATACGCGAAATTATTTAAAACAGTTTGTCTTTATAGCGTAGATCTGAATATAGACTATGACAAAGGCCTAAGGATAAGCTACTGCGCATTACTTTCTGTAGCAAGGCAATTAGTTTGAGCCTTGCTATTATCCTACTTGTAACCGATTAAATAGGTCACCGTCTGTCTGCCTGACTGTTTGTCTGTCTCTCTTTCTTTCTTTCTCTCTCTCTCTCTCTCTCTCTCTCTCTCTCTCTCTCTCTCTCTCTCTCTCTCTCTCTCTCTCTTTCGATAAAATGTGCCCCTCTCCCTCTCTGTGTGCTTTCCTCTCGTTATCTTTGTCTCTCTGTCTCTACTTTCCATTTAACACACACACGCACACACACATAAACATGTAAAAACGCCGTTGTTATGACTTTAGTAAAACGCCATCTACGTTGTTTTGACGTTTTTTGTTATTTGTCTTTTTTTTTAAAGCTAACCTAACCCTAACCCAAACCCTAACTATAACCCTAACCCAAACTAACTCTTAACCTAAACCCTAAGCCTAAAACAGCCCTAACCCTAAATGAGCACGGTTTTGACAATACACGCACACGCACACACACAAGTATGTTGAACATCAAAACTGGGTTTAATTTAGAATGTAGGAATCGGAAAGTGTTTTTTTGACGGAAAGAACGCAAATTTCTTCAAAAATGTAAGAATCTAATGCAAAATTGGCTCTTTCCGTCTCAAAAGATGACCTAGTTCATCTCCTATAGGCGACGAAATAGGTCGAACTTTCTTCAAAATTTCCCCGAAAAGTGACTGGATTTTCTCCGTCCCGATAAGAGCACTCCCTTGAACTTAAAACACTCTCATGCACTACAACTGCACTCCAATTCACTAAAAGAGCACCCCCGCGCACTTAGAAAAAAGTGGGTGGCTGGAAAAAAGTGGGTGGCTAACACACACACCCATTCTCGCATAAAAAGCAAGGTCAGTCACCCATTTCAAGGCTTATGTGTACGCACACTCACATACACAAACACACACGTATAGCTGATAAAGTCTCGTACGCACGCACGTTAACAGAAAGACAGATAGTGCTAGAGAGAGAGAGGCAGAGACAGAGAGAGAGAGAGGGACAGAGACAGAGAGAGACAGAGAGAGAGAAACTTTGGAAACTTGTTATTAGGGATAACGATTTTAGACTAATTATACAGTCTAATCTTCCAATCTGTCCTTTATCAAATTGACATCGTAAAGAACCGTTAACAGGAATTTACACATCGCATAACTCACATACACACACACACCCACAGACAAACGCACACACACACACACGCACTCACACACATGCACACAAAACCACACCAACATCTTCATCATTATCTTTAACTAATTTTAGGCAACCCCCTTTCCCCCCTCCCCCTTGTAATAGTAATAATAATAATAATAATAATAATAATAATAATAATAATAATAATAATAATAATAATAATAATAATAATAAATCACCACCACCACCGCCAGTAGTAGTAGTAGTAGTAGTAGTAGTAGTAGTAGTAGTAGTAGTATAACAAGACTCAACATAATAATAATAATAATAATAATAATAATAATAATAATAATAATAATAATAATAAATAAATAAATAAATAAATAAATAAATAAAATAATAACTAATAATAATAAAAAAATAATAAATATATCAATAAATAAAAAAAATATTTAAAAATATTTACAGTACATGAAAAAATGTGTTATCATATCAAAATATATAACTCTAATAATTATTCTTGCAGATGTGTACACAGGTTATATTGGAAAGAAAATATTGTGTCGCAATGTTTACACTCCAGAGAAAGAGAGTCCCATACAGCAGCTCCATTAAATGATAGGCTACCTTTGTATAAATCAATGCAATTGAGAGGTATTTTATATTTATAAAGAAAGCGAAGAAGAGAGAGAGAGAGAGAGAGAGAGAGAGAGAGAGAGAGAGAGAGAGAGAGAGAGGCAGAGAGAGAAAGGCAGAGAGAGACATACAGAGATTAGTTAGTTAGTTATTCAATGCTTACTGGGTCCCGCGGACTGCAGAGAGCTGAATCAGGACCACAATATCAAGACCACAACTTCGCTGGAAGAGGACTCAACCTTGATCCGCACAAAAGTTCTGCCGAAACAACCCTAGTGGTACACTGAAGGCATTCCACCAGCCGAATACTTTACAATAAAGGCATCCCACGCAGGGGACGCTGAGGCTATACTTTACAAAAACAAAATACAATACAAACATCATTATAAAATATTAACAAAACACATACATATAAAATGCCTACATTGCCAAATAATAACATCATAGGAAGCCCCAGTGACCATTTGGCAGAAAGCGTCTAGTATTCCCAAGCTGATCCAACAGACCTCACACACAAATAAGGAATTTTGTCCCGGAAGAGTTTTCAAGAAAAAAGGTAGGTGACTGATTTAGCGAAGAAGAAGCTAGTATAGTAGATTGATAGAACAAAGTAGGAATAAGAAAGAACAAAGGAGAAAGACAGCGACAGTGGGAATTTAAAGCACTAATTTCCCAGAACGTGGGGATACTATTTATACTCAACCCCCCCGGCAGCGCCACGGGGGTAGACAGACAAGCAGAGACAGACAAAGACACACAGAGACAGACAGACGACTATAAAACGTTCTTTTAAAAAGAAATAGATGATGACAAATGACCATATACTTACACAACAGTCAAATCTCTATAAACAAATGAAATTGGATGTAATCAATATTAAAAAAATAAAAACTTGATTTCCATTCCTTCTTCTAATAGCGATCTCCCTGCCTTTACGCCACATGTTTGAGTGATAGATGCGTGTTTGTTGCGTGTGAGCATGAGTGATACAGGTGAGCGTGTATGTTTGTACAGATCGCCGCGCTTTGAGCCTGATCGCTGATTTGGGAAAAAGCGCGTATATAGCATCCAGTATTATTATTATTGTTATTACTAGTAGTAGTAATAGTAGTAGCAGCAGCAGCAGCAGCAGTAGTAGTAGTAGTAGTAGTAGTAGTAGTAGTAGTAGTAGTAGTAGTAGTAGTAGTAGTAGTAGTAGTAGTAGTAGTAGTAGTATGACTACAGCTCTACGCAAATACACAGTCTTCTAGTCTTCTTCGTGTTGTACTCTCTCAATATTTCAAAACAAAGAGTTTTTCAACCCACATATAATTACTGACATCACAGCCCAATGGAATAAAACACAGAACTACTAGCATTAAAAAATTACAATAAAACGAAACAAATAAGTAGATACGTACATACAGTACTATAGAAATATCATCTCCTTCTTGGAGAACTGTTGGCAAGTATCATTCTGTTCATTTTTGCGAAACATAGATCCTCACGGCAGACCTACAACGAAGAATACAAAGCATGGAGATGAGGTGCTACAGAAGACTTCTGGGCATTTCCTATACCCAGCACGTCACGAACGACGAAGTCCGAAAGAACATCATAAGCCATTGGACAACACGATGACATGCTCACAGTGGTGAAGAAACGGAAACTCCGTTGGTATGGCCAAGTCACCAGAGCTTCAGGCCTTGCAAAGACCATCCTGCAAGGCACGGTGCAAGGAGGCAGAAGAAGAGGGAGACAGAAAAAGAGGTGGGAGGACAACATTCGAGAATGGACTGGCTTGACACTGAGCGAAACCATGAGGGTTGCTGAAGACAATTCGGTTCAATTATTCAATTCAATTAATTTATTTATTATTCACAAATGATGAGATTTTAGACTATAAAACAAAGAAACAAAATAATAATATAAATGATAAGTTGGAAAAAGAAAATACAAATAAATAAATAAATAAATCATATATAATAATAATAAAAAGAAAAAAAATACATGAAGAAAAAGAATACAGCATCAACAACAAACAATAAGAACGTATACTGAATAAACAATGTAACCTAACATTGAAGCACCATCGATCGTCTTAACATCTAAAATACGTCGAATAAAATAATTATAACACTTTTTTTTTATGTGTACACGTATAAAAGATGCGATTGTCCATCATTTGAGCTAATTATCTTTTTACATCATTATACTGTGTGATAACAGTATAATTTTATTTTCTGTAAATTTGTTCAGACATGGGCAATGCAATCTCTTGTTCTACAGTCAGAGCATTTGAGAATCTCATTTAACGTCTTTAGAAAATTTCGTTTTCCATCAATTTAATTTTAAACTTGTAGACAGTTTTTGTCCATGTCTGGAGCTAGACAAAATATTAAGGTGTAAATTTTTGAAAATAATTGTCTGATTTTTCATTTAGTAGGAGAGGGCTCATGTTATGATTATTATTTAGCTTACATGCACCCATCTTTAGCTAGTTTTGGCTAATTCATTACCCTTTATTCCAATGAGAGGTACAGAAAATCAACTGTAACATTTTACATTAATAAACAGTGTAAAGGTATTTGTTTTCAGCTTTTCTTTTAATGAACAATCAAGTTGTAGCGCGTCCCAGATTTTGAGTGTACACATATCACTATGCCAAACAAATCTAATGTTAATGCAAGAACACAATTCAAAGATAATAATAACATACATCTGTGCTAAAGCCCAACGAGTTTGCTGATTAAACGATCATCTGTGGTGCCCCAACGACTTTCGAGTTACATGATAGGATAGGATAGGATAGGATAGTGTTTTATCCACCTGAACAATAGCTTAGCTTGAAAATGTTCTATGTATCGTTGTATCGTTATGTTTTGTCTTTGTCGAAATTAGCATTCATGTGGCTTTGTTGTTATGATTAGTATTACAGCCGAAGCATCACTGATATGCAATGAAAGTTCAGTAACACTCAAACTGAGATTTTCTTGTTATCTGACTATTTTTACCACAGAAAAATACAACTTTGGCTGAAAAACAAAACTAACAACAACAACAACAAAACATCTTACTTACATCACAGTGATCACTCACTGTATTCCACAAAAGTATAATGGTAAACCTGAACCAGTCTGCCTCTGCCAGTATGCGACACACACACACATTACAGCACGCACTGTAGCACGTAGACCGTCACAGACCAGTGTCAAGCAATCTCA
Organism: Oncomelania hupensis; assembly: GCA_036898135.1. Classification (NCBI taxonomy): domain Eukaryota; kingdom Metazoa; phylum Mollusca; class Gastropoda; order Littorinimorpha; family Pomatiopsidae; genus Oncomelania; species Oncomelania hupensis. The sequence continues at coordinate 16,371,470 of CM072526.1, read as the reverse complement.
AAACACAACTGAAGGGCTCTTTAAGGCGGCACAGGTGTGCAAGCCCTCTTTGCTTCAATCTTCCCCTTCGCTCGCTCTAGACACGCGCAGGTCACATGCATGTGCTCTCTCTCTCTCTCTCTCTCTCCTCTCTCTCTCTCTCTCTCTTTCTCTCTCTCTCTTTCTTTCTATCTCTTTTGTACCAATCTCTCTCTGTCTCTGTCTCACTCTCTCTCTTCCCTTGTACCAATCTTCCATTCCCCCCTCTCTCTCTCTCTCTCTCTCTCTCTCTCTCTCTCTCTCTCTCTCTCTCTCTCTCTCTCCGCATTATTTAAAAATACATTTCCAACCACATGGAAACAAGCTTATCTTCTCTGGGTCTTAATCAGTTGATAATTTCACCTACTAGGGTAACCTCATCAACATCTTCTTTAATTGATCATATATACACCACTGCACCCGCAACAATTGATCACGCTTCCATTTCTGCTTTGGGCATAAGTGATCATTCCCCAATATATTGTACACAGTTTTCTAAACTGCCCAAATCAAACTCTAAAGGTCACACTCATATAACATACAGGTCCTTCAAACACTTTGATCGTGGAGCCTTTCTTATGGACCTGTTTTATGCATCATTTGATGACGTTTATACCTATAATGACTCTAATGATGTACTTTAACGTTGGTATTCTATTTATTTATCTATACTTAGCAGACATGCGCCAATTAAAAAGAAAAGAGTAAAACAACCTAAGCTCCCACCATGGCTGACTCCGGAGATTATAGAAGCAATGTCACGGCGAGACAAATTTAAACATGCTAAACAGTTTCAAGAGTATAAATAATCTCGTAATAAAATCAAAAACGTGCGTGACTCCAAAAGAAAATAACAGTGAAATTTCTCAACTATGGCATGCCCTGAATTCTTTTATGAAGAGCTCATCTTCAAATCATCATGAAATTCCATCCAATTTTTCTGCTAATGCCTTCAATAACCATTTTCTTTCAGTAACTACTTTTGTACTGAAAATCGGATTGCTCAAAATATTCACAGTACACTTGTTCATATTGTTTCAATACATTTTGTAAGCAGAGAACAAGTAACTTCAGCATTTAAAATATCGCCCGTTACCGTAAATTAAGTTGCTAAATATGCATAAAACTTATTTAAAAGTACTTTTTGGCGAATCATCATCTCGTTATTCATCTTTCCGACATAATTGGACATCTCCAGGACCACGCTTAGACATATTTAAAACATCTCTGTCCTATTCTGGCCCAAGCGTGTGGAATTCTCTACCAGTAGTTCAAGTATCCGCAAGGTAAACATGCTGCATTTTGGTTCAGTCATTCTTGAGATAAGGCCACAAGTAAGTTTTGAACAAAAAATGTGACATTGAGAGAGACGAACCGACCGACTGCTACTGAAGTTTGGCCCCTGATTTCCCGTAGTCATATTCCCAAACGCAACAAAATCGCTTTAGAAGTTTTTGAGCTCATGAGCTAAACGTGTTTAGCAACAAAAAATATTTCAGCGACCTTGACCTTTGACGTAGAGCAAAATAATAACCTTGGTAATTTTCCTATGAAGTGTGGTCAAACTCCGTTCAGTGATTCTTGAGTTATGGCCTCCAACGAACCGACAGACCGACATTTTGCTCGTTCTGATTTCACCCGACTATTTCAAAGTATTTCTAGAAATTACCCCCCCCCCCCCCAAAAAAAAAAAAAAAAAAAAGGTTTCCGCAACGCAAATAAAAGTGTTGGCGATGAGGTGCGAAACTGCCAGGGCGACAAGCGAGGAGTTATCGTCCATTGTGGCCGAAAATCCCTCCTTCGCTAGCGAGGAGACGTCAAAGAGACGGTCAGCGTGAAAAATGTACGCCCACAGCGAAACATCTGGGTAGACGTTGAAACCGACCAGAGACAGATATCGGAACGACACACAATGGCATGTCCGTTTGTCTGTTCGATGCTAGCGATATCTCAAGAACAGCTGGGCAGACGTCAAAGCAATATTGGTACGGTTTACGATGACCGGTGGGTTTGGTGACGGGCTGACAGTTGGACTTCTTGTAGATAAAGTAAAATCTCACCATGCAGACAAAAGCAGCTTCACGTGCCTTCAAGGTTGCATCAGGTTAAAAATCAAAGGTCAAGGTTGGAGAATCAAAACAATCTGGCCGACAAAAAGTCTCCGGAATATTAAGCAGAGGCTGCAGTGACATCACATATGCTCCAAATATATTCGCCACGTTTGGCAAGTAAAAACTTCAGCGCAGCCGGATCTCAGAAGGAAAGGTAATTCTATCAAAGGATCCAGAAGCAGAATAAAAGTCGAAGTATTACATTCTATAAATGAAGTTTTATAGATCCGCTGTGAGGGTCCATGTGTCACAGCAGATCTACAAAGAAGAATACAAAGCATGGAGATGAGGTATTACAGAAGACTTCTTGGCATTTTCTATACCCAGCACATCACCAAGGACGAAGTCCAAACAGACCATCACACAAGACATTGGACAACACGATGACCTGCTCACAGTGGTGAAAAAAGGAAACTCCGAGGGGATGGCCACGTCAACAGATCATCAGGTCTTGCAAAGACCATAATGCAAGGCACAGTGCAAGGAGGTAGAAGAAGAGGGAGACCGAAACAGAGGTGGGAGTACAATATTCGAGAATGGACTGGTTTGACACTGAGCGAAACCATCAGGGTTGCTGAGGACAGAGAAAGATGGAGTACGCGCGCTGGTTAAACGATCATCTGTGGTGCCCCTACGACCTCCGAGTTACGGGATAGGATAGGATAGAAAATGAAGTTTTACATTCTGTATGTGAACGTTTTACATCCTGTAAGAAAACGATTTACATCCTGTACGGGAACCTTTTACATTCTATAAGTGAACGTTTCACATCCTATCAGTGAACGTTTCACAATCTGTAAGCTAACGTTATACATTCTATAAGTGAAAATTTCACATGTTGTCAGTGAACGTTTTACATTTTGTAAGTGAGAGTTTTATATTCTGTAAGTGAAGGTTTTACATCCTGTAAGTGAATTTACATTCTGCAAAGTGAACGTTTTAATTTTACATCCTGTCCCTGAACACCGTAGGCTACACATCAAGAGACGAGAACGGATGCAGCAGTACCCCTGTTCACCTCTTCACACAGTCACCGCATAGTTGTACCTCTTAAAGGTGCCGACATCTTGGGTGAAAGGAACGTCTTTTTAAAGATATGGACCACGCAGACGGCCAGTTTATAATCCACACCAATATGTTTTGTCCAAAGAGGGATGCTGCGTTGTACTCCGGATGGCTTAGGCTCTAGGCAACGCCAGTATGCTAGCACGAGGAAGTCAAGATTCGAGATAAGTAGTCTACATTGATAAAATACAAATTGATATGAACCTAATTGCACTTGATGGCAACGAAATACATAAACACCGGCATTATAAAATGCACCAACGTAGACTACATCTTGCTGACACGCAAAATACAGTATGGAAGTTTACCTTTCGTTGTTTTATTTCCACTTACCTAGAAATATGTTGAAATAGTCGGGCGGGATCAGCTCGATCAGGTCGAGCCAAATGTCGATCGGTCTACTGGTCGGTGAGTCTGTTGGAAGACACATTTATGCCAAGATCCACTGAACGGATTTTGATCAAACTTTGTTGCAAACCCCATCACCCCCCCCCCCCCCCCCCCCCCCCCCCCCCCCCCCCGCCCAAAAAAAAGAAAAAAAAGAAAAAAAAGAGGGTGTTCCGAGTTAAAATGTATAAACTTGACGTCTATCTATCCATCTTATCTACTCGCTCAATCCCTCAAACTATTAGGGCGTCGGGGAGAATGGACTCTTCTTCAGTTAGTCCTGTCAGTGGCCTCTGTGAGCAGGCTTTGCATGGACAGATTTGCCCACCAGTTTGTCGTAAAGAGGAAGGGCGTGAGGGACGGAAGGAAGCCGGTGAGGAGAAGGATGGGGGTTGAGGGGGAGGGAGGGAGGAGAACGCAGGAGGGGTGGGTGGATGTTGGGATACGTTCCAGGCCTCTCGTTCCCATATGTTCAAATCACTATCATATTTTTATGGAATTTAGTGATAGTCGTACCGAAATCACGCAAAAACAACAACAACAACAACAACAACAACAACAACACATCTCCGTTATAATTATTTGAAATCCCGTATGTGCGGCCCCTCTGAAGCAAGACAACAGTACTTCTTCTTCTTCTTGCATTGAGCCGTCACAATCAGTACTTGATTCCGTTTGCTGATATTAAGTGAAAATCTGTCTTTCTGAAATAATGTTTGTTTCACAAAATATTTGAAAATGATAATTCGACCATGAGTTTTATTTGACAAATGTTACACTGTTGTTTTTTTTTTATGAGTAGTTGGTTCAGCCCCGATGCTTGAATCCTGATAGGTGTAACTCAGATTCGTTTATCCACGTAACCTGTTCACTCAGCAACAAGGCAGGAGTCGTCGTATGAAGTTTTCCAACTTTATTCAGCGTACATCAACAACTGCATACAAGATCGCTCAATCGCTTTTTCCACTCCTTTACTATTTTTAACTATCTTTTTTGAAAAAGTGCGGCACTTATTTAGTCTCTCTATACTCTAGAGAAAGTTCGAACATTCCAGCAAGACGCAATTACAGCCAATCAGAATAAAATTCGTAACTGGAACTATGCACTGTCTTACGTCATATAACTTTAATTAGGTTAGAAGAATATCGTAGCTACCACTAGATTTATCTACATGCTTCGATCGATAGTAAACAAGTGATTCTAGAAAATTCTCCAATAATATCGACCAAGGAAAATTATAAACATTATACAAAGCTTCTTCTAACAACAACGCAAAATCGAATCAAAGGTAAATACTCTCTACTATTGCATGCTTTGCAAACTAAAACGATCGGATCTATCGTGCGCATTTCACACGTAACAACAAGACAAAACAAATCCAATAAAGCTGTCAAATCCTTTTCTAGACACTCCATTTTATTCAAAAATTTCAATTTTCGTGTTCTGTCTTGTTTTTTTTTTTTAATCTTAAAAGAAGCAAAATAAAAATTGGCGCGCATGGCCACTCTTTGAACTATCCACAAACATACACACACACAAGCGCGCACACACCCACACACACATACATACACACATGCAGAGCAACACGCACAGACACACACACGCATTCACCCACAGAAACACAAGCACGCATGCACGCATACACAAGCACACACACACATACAAACCGCATACGCTAGAACGGTAAGCTAGTAATGGCGCAATCGTAGTGGAACGGAGAGTGCAGCATTCATTATACTGATGCAGTGTGACAGCTTTCCCTATCTAAGGAATAGGTTTTCCTCCATTTGACAAAGAAACACATCAGTCGTGTAGGAAAGCGGAGGGGTCGGGGAGAGGTTGCGTGATAGGGGAGCGGGGGTGGGGGTATTTTGGTGCGAATGGGAGTGGGGGAGAGGTGGGGAAAGATCAGTAGAGATTTTTGTTTTGAAGGTGTGTGTGTGGGTGATTGTGTGTGTGTGGGTGTGCGGAGGTATAAGCCTTAAAATGGATGACTAACCTTGGTTTTTTATGCAGGAAATGGGTGAGTGTATTAGTCACCCAGAGTTTTCCAGCCATCCACTTTTTTCCAAGTATGCAGGAGTGCTCTTTTAGTGCATGGGAGTGCGGTTGTAGTGCATGAGAGTGTTTTTAGTACACAGGAGTGCTCTATCCGGGACGGAGAAAATACAGTGAATTTCCGAAGATTTTGTGAACAAAATTCGACCTATTTCGTCGCCTATAAGAGACGAACTAGGTCAACTTTCTAGAAAAGGGTTAGGGTAAGGGCTAGTTGCAGCGCTTCAACTAACCCTTGCCCTAACCCTTTTCTGTCAAAAATCACTTTCCGATTCCTACATTCTTCGTAAAACCCAGTCTTGGTGTTTTACATACTTGTGTGTGTGTGTGTGTGTGTATTGTGTTGTGTTAGAGGGTTGGAGTGTAGTACAAAGTTCCTATATGGTGTGTATTCGTACGGAGTGAGAGACCAAAGCTGGTGGATGTATGCTTACGATGTGTGAGCGAAAGGCTGGAGAAAAAGAGAGAGACAGACAGACAGACAAAGAGACACAGAGAGACAGACAGGCAGACAGACAGACAGAGACAGAGAAAGGCTGAGAGAAAGACAGACAGACAGAGATAGAGAGAGACAGAGAGAAAGACAGAGAGACAAACAGAGAGACAGACAGACAGAGAGAGAGAGAGAGCGAGAGAGAGCGTGAATGAATCACAGTGTATCATTTATTCAATGAAAATTGTTCATTTTCCATTGAGCCCTAACGTTGAAACGTGGGCTAAAGATGTCGAAACCAAGATTAAGCGGGTTTAATTTAAGGCGCGTGTGTTTGCCAACCTCCTGTACAGAGCGCAAATAACAAACTCATTCTCAAGTTCAGCCAGCATGAGGTCCATGCAGCTCTGTGTTGAAATGTGTTGAATACGAATTCATTTTATCTGTCCTCATCATAATCTACGAGGATATTATTTTCATGTTGCGATGTAGGCCTACATCAGAGATTAAAAAAAAAAAAGAAAAAGAAAAGAAGCATACAACAAAATAAACGATTAAAATGTTAATAGAATCACAACCAAAGAAAAAAAGAAAGAAAAAGATTTCTCTTATATAGCGCACTTATAAGCTCAAAGAGCTTCTCAAAGCGCTGGCCACTACTATCCAGCTATCACAAAATGGTTTGTTGAAGTCAGGATTCGAACCCACGTCGCCCGAGACGCGCATACACAAGTCGAGCGCTCTGACGACACCAACATAAATTATACTAATTCGGATTTTTTTAGAGTATACACCGAGGTCAGGACTGTGCACGCAGGCATTTCATAGCACGGACTTAAAAAATCCTGGTGTGCGCCGGTTACACAAACATCCACATCAAGCACTAGGTCCCTTCTCCCCATCACCTGTCTCCCAGAATTGTGCTCAGTTGTCTGGGCGTCAGAGCAAATGAGCGCGGCGCCCCGGTGGGTTTGAGTTTTCATCCTTTATCGGCCAGCGCCTTGAGCAGCTCTCGAGCTGGAGAAAGCGCTATATAAGAGCCTATCTTATCCTATCCTATCCCATCCAATCCCGTAACTCGGAGGTCGTAGGGGCACCACAGATGATCGTTTAACCAGCGTACTCCATCTTTTCCTGTCCTCAGCAACCCTGATTGTTTTGCTCAGTGTCAAAACCAGTCCATTCTCGAATGTTGTACTCCCAACTCTTTTTCGGTCTCCCTCTTCTTCTGCCTCCTTGCACTGTGCCTTGCAGGATGGTCTTTGCAAAACCTGATGATCTGGTGACGTGGCCATACCATCGGAGTTTCCGTTTTTTTCAACACTGTGAGCAGGTCATCGTGTTGTCCAATGGCTTGTGTGATGGTTGGTGATGTGCTGGGTATAGGAAATGCCCAGAAGTCTTCTGTAGCACCTCATCTCCCTGCTTTGTATTATTCGTTGGAGATCTGCTGTGAGGGTCCATGTTTCGCAAGCATATAGGAAGATGGAGATGACAAGGGAGCGCAGCAGCCTTACCTTGGAATGTAGACTGATGGTACTATCTTTCCAAATTGGCTTCAACCCCGCCAGGGCAGCAGTTGTTTGTGCGATCCTGGAGAGGACTTCCTGTCGGGACCCATTGTCTGATACAATGGCTCCTAAATAGTTGTAGCTATGCACTGTAATATATAAATATATAATAAATATATAAGAGCGATTAAATAAATAGGCTCATGCAACTTCATGGAACGCTCTCATAACACAATGACGCTGATAAGGGTGGGTTGCCATGCATCTCCACCCCGCACACGTGCTAGGAGTGGATGTGGCTTTATTGGAATGGGGTTTGTGTTTTGTTTTGCACCTTGTCGCCATTCAACTCTCTTAAGTGCATCATACAGCCCGGCTGCTCTCAGTAGCTTATACAATGTGTTGTAATGTGTTAAATTAAACGCGACGACCTTCTAAAAGCAAACTGTACAGTAGTTGACCTTTTACATTCAATTGCTAAGGCTTGACACGAACGTGTGAGGTTCACAATTCTGAGACTGGTTGTGTTAGGGAGAGGTAAGTGCCCGTTGGAAGGGAGAGAGGGAGAGAAAGAGAGAGGGGGGGGAGAGCGAGAGAGAGAGAGAGAGCGAGCGAGAGAGAATTACGTAAATGATAATACTTAATACTAATGAATGGAAGAACAACATTATAAAACGACACGCGCGATGAATTCATGTGTTTTTCATTAGGCTATTCTTATTTAGAAATGTTGAAGAAGAAGAAGAAGAAGAAGAAGAAGAAGAAGAAGAAGAAGAAGAAGAAGAGGAAGAAGAAGAAGAAGAAGAAGAAGAGAAGACAATAGAAGAAAATAGAAGAGAAGAATAACAACACCAAGAACAAGAAAACGAACAAAATAATTAGTAACATCAGCATACAATGCGTGCACTATCATTAAGTTACGTTCGTAACTTGGCAGCTTGAACGTGAATACAAGTTTCCTTTACAATTGCCGTTATAGAAATAAAACGCTGGCATGACCCTCAACATCAACAATGGCGCCAGCATCAAACAGAAACTTGCCCCTCTCCCCTGTCGACAGCGGCGAGGCCACTACTACAGGTAGTTCAGGCTGGGTGCAGCAAGAACGCAGCACAGGAGCTGCTCATTCCTGCCCAGGACTGTCAGTGACTGGAACAAGCTGCCGAAAGATACAGTTGAGGCCACAACGCTTGAAACCTTCACGTCAAAGGCCTCCTACCGTCAGACCTCTAGTTCCTGATACTCCCCAAACAACCTGATTCCCCATACACACCACTCCTGATGCCTGCAGATTATAATCCAGCCAGGTAATGCCAATATCGCAATAGAATACTTAAACACGATAATTATTTTAGTTCTCCAGATTTATTGGGAAATACTTTGGAATAATCGGAAATAAGAACGAACCATTCCTATACGTTTGCGAAACATGGACCCTCACAGCAGACTTACAACGAAGAATAGAAAGCATGAAGATGAGGTGCTACAGAAGACTTCTGGGCATTTCCTGTAACCAGCACATCACCAACGACGAAGTCCGAAAAACCATCACACAAGCCATTGGACAACACGACGACATGCTCACAGTGGTGAAGAAACGGAAACTCCGAGGGTATGGCCACGTCATCAGAGCATCAGGCCTTGCAAAGATCATCCTGCAAGGCACGGTGCAAGGAGGCAGAAGAAGAGGGAGACATACAAAGAGTTGGGAGGACAATATTCGAGAATGGACTGGCTTAACACTGAACGAAGCCATGAGGGCTGCTTTGGACAGAGAAAGATGGAGTACGCTGGTTAAACGATCATCTGTAGTGCCCCTACAGACTTTCGAGTTACGGGATAGAATAGGATAGGATAGGAAATATCGGTCCGTCTGTCCATTCCTCCATCAGTCCGTTGCTCGCCATTCATATCTCAAGAACGACTGAATGGATTTTGACCAAACTTCATAGACACAATACCTTTGTTTGTGGCCAGCTTTCCGTGCCTTTGCATTTGCTCCATCGCAAAAGTCAAGGATTTTTCTAAACACGTTTTGGTTGAAGCAGTTTTTATTATTTTTGTTATACAGATATTCAAATCAAGAAAATCATTCAGAAGGTGTCTTTTGGTCGATCTGTCGCTCGGTATTCTTGAGATATGGAAAAAAATGTGTTTTGAACAAAAAGGTGAAATTCGAAGAAACGGACAGACAACCGGAGAAACATTCAATGAGTTGAAATACCAAATTTGATTCTAAAAGAGCTTCTGCCATAAGCAGTACAGGACTTAGATCCCTTGGAATAAGTTATTTTGGGCGCTAAAGGCGCACGAAATAGGCGACATTTAGATGGGAGAAAATCCTGTTATGTAGAGAGCGCCACCCTATGGGATAGCTGCAGCTAATTCGACCATTGTACTGCATAAAAGTGATGATCCAAAAGTAATGAAGACATAGATAGATAGATAGATAGATAGATAGATAGATAGATAGATAGATAGATAGATAGATAGATAGATAGATAGATAGATAGATAGATAGATAGATAGATAGGCAGGCAGGCAGGCAGGCAGGCAAAACAGGTAGGGAGGCAGGCAGGCAAAACAGGTAGGGAGGCAGGCAGGCAAAACAGGTAGGGAGGCAGGCAGGCAAAACAGGTAGGCAGGCAGGCAGGCAAAACAGGTAGGGAGGCAGGCAGGCAAAACAGGTAGGCAGGCAGGCAGGCAAAACAGGTAGGGAGGCAGGCAGGCAAAACAGGTAGGCAGGCAGGCAGGCAAAACAGGTAGGGAAGCAGGTAGGGAGGCAGGTAGGGAGGCAGGCAGGCAAAACAGGTAGGGAAGCAGGTAGGGAGGCAGGTAGGGAGGCAGGCAGGCAGGCATGGAGGGAGGGAGGCAGGCATGCATGGAGGTAGGCAGGCAGGCAAGGTGGGAGGCAGGCAGGCATGGAGGGAGGCAGGCATGGAGGGAGGCAGGCATGCATGGAGGTAGGCAGGCAGGCATGGAGGTAGGTAGGCATGGAGGTAGACAGGCAGGCAGGCATGAAAGTAGGCAGGCATGGAAGTAGGCAGGCATGGAGGGAGGTAGGCAGGCATGGAGGTAGGCAGGCATGGAGGGATGTAGGCAGGCATGGAAGGAGGCAGGCAGGAATGGAGGGAGGCAGGCAGGCATGGAGGAAGGTAGGCATGCATGGAGGGAGGCAGGCATGGAGGCAGGCAGTCATGAAGGGAGGCAGGCAGGCAGCGAGGTAGACAGGCATGGAGGTAGGTAGGCAGGCATGGAGGGAGGCAGACAAGCATGGAGGGAGGCAGGCATGGAGGGAGGCAGGCAGGCATGGAGGGAGGCAGGCATGAAGGGAGGCAGGCAGGCATATAGGTAATAGGCAGGCAGGCATGGAGGGAAGTAGGCAGGCATGGAGGGAGGTAGACAGGCATGGAGGCAGGCAGGCATAAATGAGGGCATGGATGCAGGCAGTTAGGCAGGGAGGGAGGCAGGCAAGCAGGGAGGCAGGGAGGAAGGGAGGTAGGCAAGCAGGGAGGCAGGCAGGTAGGCAACAAGGCAATATATAGATGGATTGGGTGGTGGCGTGGAGAGATGGTTAATAGGCACGTAAAAAGACAAAAAAAACAACACAAAACTTTATCCTTTAAGAATAGCGCAGATTTCCCCGTCCTGGTTTTACTCTAGTTCTTGTACAAGTAATATATCCTTTACTCGTCCAGGACTACTTCCATCTCACCAATAAATCATACAAGAGGAATCTGGATCTTCACATTACAGAAAACAAGGTACTAATCCCCCCTCCCCCCAAAAAAAAAACAAAAACAAAAAAAACACGAACAAACAAACAAACAAAAACAAACAAAACAAACGCGTAGTAAAACAGTCATAATCCACTGAGCATACCCATCAAAATACAGTACAGAAATTCCGGTTGAGGAGTCCAGTAACTCATCTTCACAAGATCGAATCATCCTAATTTATTGTAATATTGTTTTCCAATGCCCATTCGTTTTAGAATTTAATTTTGTGTTTGTTCAAACGGCCCAGCAATCCACAGTATTGTACAAACACACACAGAACATCGTTTTCACTAATCAAAACAACTTACTGTTGTCTTGCTGTTCATCGACGGTGAACACGAGTTCAGTGTTTTGTTACCAGTACTGATGCGAGAGCAAACTTCACGTGTCATATGTGCAGAAGGACGTTGTTGTTTCGTTCTTTAGTTCGTTAGTTAGCGATAAACAAGACTTCAGTTTTTACTGCATTGAATTTATCAATCAATCATCGTTTCGAGCTAATATTAAAAATATTATTCACATGCAAAGGAGGTAAACATGCCTTATTTATTTTAAATTATTTTAAAATATTATTAATTTTCTAAGGAATTAAAGGTTTTTCTGCTTTAATTTCCACTGCACGTGTGTATGGAATTCCCTTTGTAATTTGTTTTTCACTACTTTCAGGTAAGTAATCTTTATTTAGAAGCATAGTTTCTAAATAACCATTTGTTTACGAACTATGTAAGATTTCTCTTAATAATATATTTTCTCCGTAAATAACTTATCACTTACATATTTTATTTAGGTAAATAAATTATGATTATAGGTAAATAAAGCATTGTGGCTAAATAAAGAATTATTTGCCTATATAGCCTAATGCATTATTGAACAGATTGTGTTAAATAATGTATTATTTAGAAATGTTTATAAATAATTATTTGTTTATTTATATAGTGCATAATTTAGCAGAATTTGCTAAATAATGCATTATTTACATAAACAATTTATTGTTTACGGACTGCAATTTTCATTTTTTAGGTGTCTCGCAGGTACATGTGTAACTGTGAGGTTATATGGTAGTGATAACGTGTTTTGCGATTTAAAATTAGGCAACTGCTTTATTTCACTCAATTTTTCCTTAAAATTGGTTCACAATAGTATTAATATACGAAACTGCAACGGTAATGGCTCCGGAAAAAAGGGATCCATCATTATTTCTTCATTGGCGTCCTTGCCTTCAAAGTTCTTCCGCCATATTGTTTGTCAGTCCGACCTGCAAATCCCTGGCAGTTTTGAATAAGCTAAAACTTTCCGCTTTAAATTAAAATATAATTCAACTCAAAAGAACAAATGAAAACACAGTCTCAATACAGTTTTGGGGTAAATAAATACAAAAAGAAAGCTTTTTTTTCCCTTCTGACGGAGATACTCACAAACTGAACACTCCCGCACAAAACTGACCTTGACCTTTCGTTTGTGTTCAGGAGGTTACAGACGTTTTATTTTCAAATTTGTGGAGTGATTTATGCTTAAAAATAAATAATTAACAGACATTTTGGATAAACAATCTTTGGAAAGACCTTACTTAAAGCAGTATAATTATTAAAACCAAGCTTTCAAGCGAATCCTGGAATCCCCTAAATAATAAAATTGGAGTCCTTAAAATTGTTTACGTAAATATTATTTAGAAAATGTTTACATAATACATTATTTAACACAATCTGCTAAATAATGCATTATATAGATATTGTTTTTGTAGCCACAATGCCTTATTTATCTATATCTTGATTTATTTACGTAACCAGTGCATTGTTTAGGTAAAAAATAAATTATTTAAGGAGAAAATATTTTATTTAGAGAAATAGTTATGATTGAGAAGTGCACGATGGATCCGATCATTTTGTTTTGCAAAGCATGCAATGATAGCGTGCATTTACCTTTGATTTGATTTTGCGCTGTTGCTAGAAGACGCTTTGCATAATGTTGGTAATTTTCGTCAGTCGATATTGTTGAGAATTTTCTGGAATCACTTGTTTATTATCGACCGAAGCTTCCAGATAGGCCTCGAAATAGCTAAGCGATTCTTCTAACCTAAAGAATGTTTTATGACGTAAGACAGGTCGTAGTTCCGGTGACGAGTTTTGTTTTGATTGGGTGTTATTGCGTCATGCTGGAATGTTCGAATTTGTTCTCGATTGTAGAGAGGCAATATAAGTAATGCACTGTCTGCTTGCGAGAGTGATTTAGTGTGATCTTTGTAGTGATTTAGTGTGATCTTTGTAGTGATTTTTGGAAAGCGATCTGGTGTGCAGTTGTTGATGTTTGCTGAATTAACTTGGAAAACTTTATACGACGACTCCTACCTTGTTGCTGAGTAAACAGGCTGCGTGGTTAAACGAATTCGAGTTACACTTATTAAGATTCAACCATAGGGGCTGAATCGACTATTGATAAACAAGGAGCAACCAAAATCTTACATCGTTCGCAAACAAAGAATTATTTAGAAAATATGTTTCTATATAAAGATTATTTAGCTTAAGTGTTAAATAAAACACCGAAAAATATCGCAATAAATATTTGACAAAGGGAATTCTATCTAAGTGCGCTGCACTAAAAACACATTTTATTTAAATTTCTATTTAGCCAATCGTTTAAAAGTAATATTTTATTTTAAAATCTACAGCAACACAATGCTTTTTTTTCAACTAGTTGTTTTGCTTAGGTCCTGAAATAAATTACATGTAGGTCTATGACATCTTTACTTAAGTTTGTTAGAAGTCGGCGCTTTTCGTAAACCTGTTATCTTCGAAACTTTGAGGAAAATGTAAACCTGTTTTCACTACAGTTTACGTTTTTGGTCTGAAATAATATTTATTGTGGGGAAAACGTATCAAGCTCCTACTGCTAAGGTCTGCTGTTTTCACACCACTAACACTGATTTGAAGGGCAATAAGTGGTAATAACACATATAGATGCTATTTAAAAAAAAAGAAATACAGAAGGACGGAGGAGGGACATTTGGTAACTTAGTTTTTAAAGCATGCGAGTGAGAAAGTGGTTGAAACCTATTTAGAATGACAGGACCATCAGTCTATATTCCAAAGTAAGGCTGCTGCGCTCCCTTGACATCTCCATCTTCCTATACGCTGGCGAAAGATGGATCCTCACAGCAGGTCTACAACGAAGAATACAAAGCATAGAGGTGAGGTACTACAGAAGACTTCTGGGCACATCACCAACAACGAAATCCGACAGACCATCACACAAGCCATTGGACAACACGTTGACATTCTCACAGTGGTGAAGAAACGAAAACTCCGATGGCATGGCCACGTCACCAGAGCACCAGGCCTTGCAGAGACCATCCTGCAAGGCACGGTGCAAGGAGGCAGAAGTAGAGGGAGACAGAAAAAGAGGCGGGAGGACAACATTCGAGAATGGACTGGCTTGACACTGAGGCTTGACCCTGAGGGTTGCTGAGGACAGAGAAAGATGGAGTACGCTGGTTAAACGATCATCTGTGGTGCCCCAACGACCTTCGAGTTACGGGATATGAAAGGATAGGGTAGGCGAGTGATAAAATACAGGGGAGTGGAAGGGGTTTAAATATAGGAATTGTAGACCTGAGGGTAGAGGGAAAGGTAGAGTCACATGGAGCGGGATGGAGAAGAAGGAGCGTTAGCATGGCACAATGGTAGATGGAGGGAAGGATGGAGATTAATGGACATGCAGAGAGGGTTAATTGGATGTAGAGTAGGAGGACCACAATTTGTTCACAAAATTATTTTTGTTCTAAGTTATCTTTCTTTACACCCCCGTGGGGGTGCCGGGGATTTCAGTATAAATAGTATCCCCACTTTTTGGAAATTTAGTGCTTTAAATTCACACTGTCGCTGTCTTTCTCATTTGCTCTTTCTCATTCCTGCTCTGTTCTATCAATCTGCTATACTATCGTCTTCTTCGCTAGACCAGTCTCCTACCTTTTTTCTTGAAAACTCTTCCGGGACAAGACTCCTTCTTTGTGTATGAGGTCTGTTGGATCAGCTTGGGAATATTGGACGCTTTCTGCCAGGTGGTCACTAGGGCACCCTATGATGTTATTATTTAGCAATGTAGGCATTTTATATGTATGTGTTTTGTTGATAATGTATAATGATGTTTGTATTCTATTTTGTTTTTGTAAACGGGGGTTCGATAAGTTGGGGTGAAGCCTCAGCCGTTCCCTGCATGGGATGTCTTTATTGTAAAGTGACTGGCTGGTGGAGAGCTTTCGGTTTTACAACTAGGGTTGTTTCAGCAGATCTTTTATGCGGATCGGGGGTTGTCCGGTCCTGATTTGGCTCGGAAGAGTCCGCTGGACCTAAAGCAATAATAATGTAATGTAATGTAATGTAATCTTTCTTTCCTTAGTTATTAATATTGAATTAGTGATTGATACTTTGCTCAATAAGGCACACATACCGTGCAGATTTGGTCAACCTCGCTCCAAGATCATTTGGAGCTGTCCAAAGTCGGTTCGTTTGTGTACTTTAAGTGACCTTTACCCTAAATTGTATCGCGAGTTGGTGGAGGTTTTGGTGTACAAGTAGCAGCAAGCCTGGGTCATCCTTCAGTAGCAGTGTGGTTGTCGGACCGTCGCTCCCAATGTCACATTTTGTTCAAAGCACACGAAACGGGACCGAAATTCCTCATTTTTACTTTGCCGATACTGCAGCCCAAGTTTACTGTACTTCACCATTGTCTAAAAACATTTTGCTCGGTATGTTACCCCTTGGGGTCATGAGCAATCTTGCCACTGTAGATTGTGCTTACCTATGAAGGGAAAAGTGAAAGCCCCAGTTGAAAACCTGTCTTGACTTTGTAGGCATGACCGATTCACTGCGGCAACAGTACCCCGTTGGGGTGCCGGGGGTTTCAGTATAAATAGTATCCCCACTTTCTGGAAATTTAGTGCTTTAAATTCCCACTGTCGCTGTCTTTCTCATTTGCTCTTTCTCATTCCTGCTCTGTTCTATCAATCTGCTATACTATCGTATTCTTCGCTATACCAGTCATCTACCTTTTTTCTTGAAAACTCTTCCGGGACAAGACTCCTTGTTCGTGTATGAGGTCTGTTGGATCAGCTTGGGAATGTTGGACGCTTTCTGCCAGGTGGTCACTAGGGCTTCCTATGATGTTATTATTTAGCAATGTAGGCATTTTATATGTATGTGTTTTGTTGATAATTTATAATGATGTTTGTATTCTATTTTGTTTTTGTAAACGGGGGTTCGATTAGTTGGGGTAAAGCCTCAGCCGTCCCCTGCGTGGGATGTCTTTATTGTAAAGTGACTGGCTGGTGGAGGGCATTCAGTTTTCCCATTTGGGTTGTTTCAGCAGATCTTTTATGCGGATTGGGGGTTGTCCGGTCCTGATTTGGCTCGGAAGAGTCCGCTGGACCTAAAGCAACAATTATGTAATGTAATGTAATGTAATGCTCTGTATGTTAAAAGGTTGGCGCGTTGTAGCCGATTTACATATATCTTTTTTGTAAATGGCCTTAACATTCCATGTTATAATTTTGCTTCGTTAGGATAAAAGAAAGAAAACAAAAAGAGATTACTCTTATATAGCGCACTTATAAGCTCAGAGAGATCGAACCCAGTCACAACACAGCCAAAGAAAATGAACAAAACTTTTGAAAAAAGCGAATTTCTCGGCTATGCGTGCGAGTTGAAATACATTTGGATAACTAGTCATCTTGCTTCCTCCCCCCCCCCCACCCCACCCCACCCCTTTGTACCTTTCAGTGCTCGTCGACTAGCGTAATGGGTCTGTATTGAAAAAACAGTACGCTGAAAAATAAAGTTGAGGTCGACGGGAAGGGTTACGTACCATGATTTGAAGTGACTACCGACCTCTAATTACTATGCAGGCGTGACGTGACACTGCCACCTAATGCGCGCAACACACGGCCCCGCTCTCTCTCTCTCTCTCACGCCCTTAGCCCAACTCACCCTAGTGACCCAACGCTGTAGCTCAGTGGGTAGAACGTTCGCACAGACTAGATCTCAGTTTATACTCTCACCCGAAGGAGTATAAATTATAATTATTAACAACAACAATTGCATTACTATTTGTTAAACTTATGGTTTATTTTAAATGCAAAACATTTTCTTCAAAGCGACATTTAAAAAAAAAAAAATCGTTCTTTTCTAGCTCAAGAGCTGCTCAAGGCGCTGGTCAATACAGGATCTAACTCAAGCCGCCCAAGGCGCCAACCTGCAGCCTTTGAACGCCCAGTTTGACGTCCAGACGACTGAGCACAATCTTGGACGACCGGGGATGGGGAAAGTGGACCTGTAGTATTGGTGCAGCCGGCACTCATCCGTCTAGGACATGAGCGTCAGGATCTTTAAAGTCCATGCGACGGAATGAGTGCGTGCGCCGACTAGACCTCGGCTTATACACTCTCATCCGGGGCAGTAGTGGCGTAGTGTCTCAGAGTAATATGTTTTTAAACTCCGTGTCAGAAAAAAGACAAGGATCGAACGTGTTGACAACTTCATGTTAGGTATAGATGTTTAGAATCCAAAATGAGCCACATATCGTACAACTTTTCAAGTCCGTCAACAAGATCAATGATCCGCTAAAGAAAGGGAAAAATAAAAAAAGGAAAAATAAAAACTTGTGTGTGATCTCCCCTCTTCCTGTCAGCTACCGTCGTCTTGGAACTGACTGAAATATTTGACTGTCAGCTTCAGATACGTCATAGTTTGTCAAAAGAACAGGACTCCTTGACAGTGGAGCGATACAGGGGTCTAGCCACAAATAACCTGTGATCAGTTGTGTAGTAGCTGTTGTTGTTTGTAGATTATAGTCACACGACACTTTCGCATATAGGTGACTACTGGACCGATTTATACTGACACCAGCGGGCCAGTTGTTGGTAAAGGGGAAAATAATGTGATCACACGTTGACCAATCCGGGATTCGAACCAGCGACCTTTCGGTTACTAGCAAGATGCTCTTACCAACTGAGCTACCCGGCCCCTGTGTGTAGTAGCGATTATGACCGTTCTTATATAGCGCCCTTACCAGCTCCAGTCGTGCTCAGGAAACAGGATTTAACTCAAGGCGACCACTTGCTGCTGTTTGCTTATGCTCCTCAGACAACTGAGCACTAGCCTGGATGACCGATGGTGGAACCCGACCTGAATGCTTCCAATTGCTGGGATTTTGTATGTAGCCGGCACTTACACGTCTAGGACGTGAGCGTCAGGATCTTTAAAACCCTTGCGCCGTGATGCGCTTGTGCACAGATTAGACCGCGGTTTCTAGGATTAAATTTCGTGTTTCTCACGCATGCCTACGCATCAGTAATTTGTAGAAAGTATTTATACGGTTTTGTTAAGGAGAGAACTGAACTTGACTGAACTGAACTGAACTGTACTACAGTGAGCGGATTAAAAGAAGAGAGAACTTAAAAGAGCAGAACGGAACGTACGATACAGAAAAGAAAGACGGAAAGAAAGGAAAGAAAAGAAAGGAAGAAGGAAGAAAGAATATTCGATTCACACCAGAATGCAGAAATAGAGAAAGAAAGAAAGAAAGAAATGAATCACCTCGGATTGCAGAAAAAAAGAAAGAAACAAAGAAAATTTTATTAACATTAGATTGCAAAAAAAGTAATTAAAAATATGAAGCAAAGCAAGAAGGAGACAAACTAGAAACGAACAGAGAACATTTGCTTTACAATGGATTACAGAAATAATATGAAGGCCTATAAGCGCCAAAATCTTATAATTACAAAATAATATTCTGGTGCTACGTTAGCGACGCGCACGATGGTACGTGTGAGACGCGCACGATAGATCCGGTCGTTTACTTTTGCAAAGCATTCAATAACAGAGTGTATTTACCTTTGATTTGATTTTGCGTTGTTGTTAGAAGAAGCTTGTTATAATGTGGATAATTTTGGTTGGTCGATATTATTGGAGAATCTTCTAGGGTTGCTTGTTTACCATCGATCGAAGCATCTAGATAGATCCAATAGAAGATGAGAGATTCTTTTATGATGAAGAAAGTTGTATGACAGTGATGACAAAGTTTATTGTGATTGGTTGTAATGCGTCATGCTGGAACGTTCTAACGTTATCTCGAGTATAGAGAAAAACTATATAATTGATGCACTGTGTAGAGAAAAAAGAGAAAGTGGAAAAAGCGATTGAGCGATTGTATGCAGTTGTTGATGTACGCTGAATAAAGTGGGAAAACTTCATACGATGACTCCTGCCTTGTTGCTGAGTGAACAGGTTGCGTGGATTAACGAATCCGAGCTACACTTATCAGGATTCAAGCATTGGGGCTGAATCAACTACTGATAAAAACCAACAAAAAGTGTAACACCTGGGATAATTACAAAAAATATCATGGGATAATTACAAATATCAAGGGATAATTACAATTATCATTGAAAATATACAAACATCTTCGCCTGATCCTGTTTAATTTTCAGTTTTGGCTCTAGAAGTCCGCATGAAAATGCGCCAAAATCAAACATTGTAATTATCACATAATACATGTAATTCAAATGATCACCTGGTGATTACAATTTTTACGTGATCATGCTTAATTCTGGCTAAGGCGGCTTACTAGCGCCAAACCCAGCATTTGCAGGTATCAGTGATAATGTTATTATCCCATGATATTTTTCATTATCAGGTTTTGGCGCTGTTAGGTTCGTCATTGATCTCGCGAAGATATTTGTACTTGTTGAATGATAATTGTAATTATCCCTTCCTATTTGTAATTACCCGATTATATTTGTAATTATCAGGATTTGTCGCTAGGAAGGCGTGGCAAGTACTGTTAATTATTAATTAACATTGCGGATTACCGGTATCTCTGTAAAGTACACAGAACACGTGTTACTTTCAATAATTTTGTCTTGTGATAGCGGTAAGTCTCGGTTTTGGCGCTAGTATGCCGTCACAAACTAAAGAAACAAGAAAGAAATAAAAAAAGAAATCAATTCAATTCAATTCAATACTTTATTTTAGAGTCTGTTCACATACATGTCACACACACAGTCATTCTCATTCATGGATAGACAAGCATCTAACAAAATCTGTACAATGTAAAGTTGAACTTTAACCACAGGGATAACATTATTTCAACAGTTAACCAACTGCAGACGAGTACATTATACAGGCAGTATCCATTATCGTCGGGCTATGCAACAAAATGTCAATGGAACTGGCATTTACTGGAATGATAGATTTGCATGTAATATTAAATTGGCGAAACAAGGAACAATGAAAGCACGAAATGATCTGTTACATATTACAATATAACGCTTTCAGTATCTGGACTAGTATCTCTATAGGAAAAAATATATACGTTCTAACTTACCTAATAATAGAAATGAAAAAAAAGTTGTCCAAGGCATTTACATGTATGTAGGAATCATAGACTTCATTAAAAAAAAAAAAAATAATAATAATAAAAACGTTTTCAAATATAAGCTTATATAGTTTGTAAACACCCAATAACAGATATTGTATGAATGTCGTATTTTAGTCTGTTATATACGGACATGCATATCAATGTAATATTAATTCTGAATACTATGCGCGGATTATCCCTAAATCAGACTCAATGCGCGGCGATCTGTAACCAACGTACACGCTCACAGGTTACAGACACTCCTACGTATACACAAACACACATTCATCACTCTAACTTGTGGTGTAAAGCCAAATCGCTATTAGGAGACGGAAAGGAAATCGAATTTTAATTTGAAATGTTAGGTATATGCTGCATCCAATACGATATTATTGAAAATGTTAATATTCAAGAAAGAAAGAAAGAAAGAAAGAAAGAAAGAAAGAAAGAAAGAAAGAAAAATTGATTGAAATTAGATTGCAGAAAGAAGAACAGAAATAAAAGTTCATTCACATCAGATTGAGACCGCCAAACTGCAGAAGCTCGCGCCTCCAGCGATTATTTATGTCGCAGTCTAATGACGGATGACGCAAACTGCGCTCCGCAAATTTAGCCTTTTTGTGATCCATCACAGGTTGTCACCCCACACAAATAGGTGTGCTGGATAATAAATGTGCCTTAAATAATAGCCTGAAGGGGTTTCTCGCTTAAAAACCCGCACACGCGCATGAATACCTCTGAGGCAAGTACAAGTACAGACCCAGGACACAAAGCGATGTACATGATTGTGCTGTACCATCATTATATTGCGGAGTGTCCACAGCAAAAACAAATTCGACAATCGTTAATTCCAAGGGGTTGCTACGCAGTAGTGTAATGGCTTGGCAATATAAAGTCGTTAGCAATATAAAGTCTGGGTGGTTGACCATGCATGCAACCACCATACCACACAAACACACACACACACATACACACACACAAAAGAAAAGACGGAAGATTGAAACAAGCGAACGACACACCCCAGTCTACCCATGTGAGAGCCCGCGCGCGCGCGTACTCACACACACACACACCCACACACACACACACACACCCACACACACACACACCCACACACCCACACACACCCCCACCCACACACACACACACACACACACATTTTTGTAGAAACGACGTTGTGGTGACTGTTGTGAAACTCTACATACATTATTTTGACACGCTTCCCATATTTGTAACATTATTTTGACATTTTCAATTTTTTTGAAGCTATCTCTAACCCAAACCCAAACCCTAACCCTTAACCTAACCCTAAGCCTAAAACAGCTGTAACTCTACACTATTTTGACGTCAAAATAACGGGGCCGTCAAAAAAAAGTCAAAAGAAAGTATGTAGAGTTTCAAGTGTATGTCACGTCAGAGTAACGTCGTTTCTACATGCCCACGCACACAAACACACACACGCACACTCTCACACACAGGCACGCACACACACACACAAACGCACACCTTAGCACACACACACATTCACATGCGCACGCACACACACACACACACAAGCACGCATACACACAAACACGCAAAGCACGCACCACTTCCCTCTTCTTTTTTTACAAGTTGTGAATTATATACGCTCGGTATATAAGAAATGATAAAATATATGACATGACATTTTCAAGCATATTATTAGCCTGAACATTTTCAATAATAAAGGTTAGTGACTGACAATAAAACTGGTACCATCAATAGGCTATGATGTGCTAACAGCGGCTAGAAGAACGGAGATCCAACCTGGCTTTCGAAGAAATCTCCTTTAGTGGACTAACAGGTTGACATGTACAAGGTTTACAGGCGAATCAGCGAATTGGTGATTTATGTTTCTTTCACAAATCATGGGAAACAGACAGAGAAGAAAACGAGAGTGGGAGGCGAAGAGAAAAAGAAAGACAGACACAGAGACGGACAGAGACAGAGGTAGAGACAGAGAGAGAGACAGAAAGACAAACAGAGACAGACAGAGAGAGAGGGATAGAGGGAGAAAAACAGATAGACAGATATGTATTATATATATATATATATATATATATATATATATATATATATATATATATATATATATATATATATATATATATATATATATATATATATATATATATATATATATATATATATATACACACACAGATGCATACATTGTTATTATTATTATCGAGGATTTTTATAGCGCACATATCTCGTCGTACTTGGCGACTCAAGGCGCTGGCCGATACAGGATCTAAATCAAGCCGCCCGAAGCGCCAACTTTCAACCTTTGGGCGCATCGTAATAACGCTCCAGACAACTGAGCACAATCCTGGGCAGCCAGGGATGGGGGAGAAGGACCTGCATGCTGGGTGTGTTCTTGTCACCGGCACTCACCCGTCTAGTACATGAGCGTGTTACGTTGAAACGCGAACGAAAGTATGTCGGAAGCGTGTACGATAGATCTAATAGTTTCGATTTGCAAAGTATTCAATAATGGAGTTTATTTACCTTTGATTTGAGTTTGCATTGTTGTTAGGAGAGGCTTTGTATAACGTTGATAATTTGCTTTGGTCGATATTACTGTAGAAGTTTCTGGATCTGAGTGTTTACTTTCTATAGAAATTTCCCGATACATGTCGAAGCAAGAGGTCGTTCCAGAAGGAGAAATAATAATGTATGACGTAAGTCAGTGATGACGATCTTTTATTCGATTGGTGGCAGTGCGTCATTTCTACATTATTCGAAATTCTTCCGGAAGAGAGAGAGGTTATTTAATCGTGTGCCGAGTTGCTGTTGAGAGATAGTAAAGTTGTTGATAGTGATTTGGAGAGTTGCTGTGAAAATTGTTGAGTTGAGTTGAGAATTGTATGCAGTTGTTGATGTGTGCTGAATAAAAGCGGAAAACTTCATATGTCGACTTTGTGACTTGTATGCTGATTGAGCAGGCTGTGTGAATAAACGAATCTGAGTTACACCCTATCAGGAATTCAGCATTGGGGCTGAATCAAATACTGATAGAAAACACCAACATCAAACCGAGTGTAACATTTTGGGGGTCAAGCCGCGATTCACGCCATAGCCAAGGGTTCAACTGCTACAACAAGCGAGTCAACGTTACGAGAGGCAGTCATCGAGGGTAGCCGCCAACAAGTTGCGTCGAGAGGGGCCAACATACTGGGACTACATCCGATAGATTCGGGTTGACTGCAAGGGCGTGTAGTCGCTGAAGAGTTGCTTTGTGAGCGAACAACAGAGCGGGACTACGTGGCTGCCGCAAGACTACGTCAAGGGACAGTCTCGGAGCTACATCGCCAGTGTTACAGCGAGCGTCGAGCGGACGTCGCGTCTACTTCAGCACAGGAGCGTGTACATCAACACCAGCGTGGTGCAGCGTCGCATACGACGAGGACAGCGGGGCCTGCGTCAGCGAAGGCGACTAGTGACAAGCATCAGCGCTACTGCAGAAAGCGTGCTGTTCTAGAACAGTCTAGAAAGGTACAGCACAGTCAAGAACTTTCCAGAATAGAACTTTCTAGAAAAAGAACTTTCTTGAAAAGAACTTTCCAGAAGCATCAAGATGGCTGACTTCTGGCAGAAAGGGGTTGAACTGAATCTAAAAGGCAAACAGCTGACGGAGTACGTCAAATCCCAGGAGAGAATACAAGAACGAGAATTAGAAGAGCAGCGTCGCCGCGAAGAAAGAGAATTGGAAGAGAAGCGTCTAGAAAAAGAACTAGAACTAGAACAGAAGCGTCTAGAAATTGAACAGCAGCGGCAAGAAAAAGAAGAGCAGCGTCGCCGAGAAGAAAGAGAAGAGCGGCGTCAAGAAAGAGAAGCAGAAGAGCAGCGACGCCGAGAAGAAAGAGAGATGGAAGAAAGACGACTAGAAGCTGATCGTCAGTACCAGCTGGAGTTGGCGCGTATCCAAAACAATCAGCATGCGCCACAAGTCGTCAGCGACCACATGGCTCCAAAATTGCCAGCTTTCGTCGACGGGAAGGACCAGATCGACAGTTATTTGGCGAGATTTGAAAGGTTTGCCAAAAGCTCTAACTGGCAACCTCAAGACTGGGCGATTCGACTAAGTGCACTTCTGACGGGAGAAGCACTCGACGTCTACACCAGATTGTCGGACGATGACGCTAAAGACTACGACGTCTTGAAAGAGGCCCTATTGCAGTGCTACAACTTTACAGAGAAGGGCTACCGTAAACGCTTCCGTGAATGCCGGCCTAAGTCAGACGAGACGCCAAAGCAATTTGTGGAGCGCCTGTCGTCATACTTACACAAATGGGTGGAACTATCAGGCAGAGGAAAGTCTTACGATAGTCTCCATGACCTGATCGTGAAGGAACAATTTCTCAATGCCTGTCACAAGGATCTAGCGACCCACTTGGAAGAACAAAAGCTGCAGACGCTTAAAGATGTGACTGAGGCTGCTGAAAGATATCTTATCGCTCATGGGAAAACCCTGGGGCCACCCAGCGCGACGAAACATTTTCAGAAGACTGCAAACCATGGGAACCAGATCCAAGGGAGCCAGACGAGCCAGAGACAGACGGACTCCACGCCTCCTCCCAGGGAAGGGCATTCAAGAGGCTGTTTCACCTGCAACGCTACAGACCACAGGGCGGCTAACTGTCCTCAAAACAAAAGTAGCGGACAGCGGAGCAGTACGGACAATTCAGCGGCGGGCAACCGGCAGAGGCGGTTCTCCAATCGACGGCAAACCAGTAGATCTGACCATCAAGTGTGCGGCGGGAGCGTCATTCTTCCGAGTGGGGCCAAGCGCACAGCTACTCCTGCGGACGTGCAAGAGTGCATGACCGATGGCCAACTTCTCCTTGCCAACGGAAATCCATCCCCGTCGTCGCCAGCGCAGCTGTGACCGTCCAGAACATGCCTGTTTCCAAGGGACGCGTCGGAAATCATGAAGTGACTGTTTTAAGAGACTCTGGCTGCAGTGGGGTCATCGTCAGAGAAGACCTAATCGCTAAAGAACAGTTCACTGGCGATTCAAAATGGACACTTATGGCCGACAGCAAATGTGTGAGAGCGCCAGTTGCGAAGATTCATGTCAACACCCCTTTCTACATAGGCGAAGTCGAAGCGGTTTGCCTGAAGAAGCCGCTGTATGATTTGATGATCGGGAATATCGACGGCGCGAGACGACCCGACGACCCCGATCCGGAGTGGAGTCCTGCCTCAACTCAACACGTCGAAGTTGTGGAGGAGGATCCATTGCCGTTTCCCGATGGAGACCTTACAGAGCTGCTACGGGACAATGTGGTTACTCCGGCTCAGCCCTGCCGACCAGAGATCGTCGGTGCTGTCACTACCAGGGCCCAGGCCAAAAGAGACAAGACGTCTACGCCACTGAAGGTCGCCGACAACTCCAAAGCTGCCATCGTGGACAGAGATAAACTGATCCAGCTCCAGGAAGCTGATAGTACTTTAAACAAGTACAGGAACCGCCAAGACCACGTGACCAAAGGCAGTGGTACGGTCTATTTCGAGGTGAAGGCCAAGATCCTGTACAGAATCTTCCAGCACCCGAGGGTCAACGGAGGTAAACCACTACGTCAAGTCTTGGTACCGTTACCCCTAAGGCGCCAGGTGATGGAAGTAGCGCATGACTCAATCATGGGAGGTCACCTAGGTATCAAGAAGACGTCGGATAGAATCCAGGCGGTGTTCTACTGGCCAGGACTTCATGCGGACGTCAGCCGTTTCTGCCGATCATGTGACATTTGCCAGAAGACCATACCTCGAGGAAGGGTCCCGAAAGTGCCTATGCAGAGGATGCCTCTGATCGACCGACCTTTCAAGAGGGTGGCCTTAGACTTAATCGGCGAAATAAGACCTCCGAGTGAAGAAGGTCATCGGTGGGTACTGACTTTAGTGGACTATGCGACTCGGTACCCAGAAGCAGTGCCTCTGAAGAAGATTGACACTGAGACTGTTGCAGAGGCGCTGGTGGACATGTTCAGCAGACTCGGAGTGCCTGAAGAGATCCTGACAGACCTCGGGACGCAGTTCGTCTCTGACTGCATGAAGGAGGTCAACAGACTGCTGAGCATCCGGCATTTAACTACGACACCCTACCATCCAATGTGCAACGGGCTCGTCGAAAAGTTCAATGCTACGCTTAAGTCCACCCTGAAGAAACTGTGCAGCGAGCAGCCCAGACAATGGCATCGCTACATCAACGCCCTACTTTTCGCCTACAGAGAAGTACCGCAGGAGTCCACCGGCTTTTCTCCGTTCGAGCTGCTGTACGGAAGAACTATCAGAGGGCCGATGCACATCCTGAAAGAACTGTGGACGAAAGAAGTAGACACCCCAGAGGTGAAGAACAGCTACCAGTACGTGTTTGAGCTACGGGAGAAGCTGGAGCAGACTCTCGAGATAGCCAGAGAAAACCTGAAGAAGTCCCAGGACTGTGGAAAGCACTATTATGATCGTAGGGCTGTGAACAGGAAGTTTAAACCTGGCAACAAAGTGCTGGTGCTGCTACCTACTGATCACAATAAGTTGCTGATGCAGTGGAAAGGCCCGTACGAAGTGGAGACCGTGGTGGGAATCAACGACTACAAGGTGAAGGTCGGTCAGCATTCCAAGATATACCACGCCAACCTCCTTAAGCTGTACGTGGAAAGGCCATCAGAGACTGTGCATGTGGCAACAGCAGCTGAGATCGACAACAGCTTTGATAGCGATGAACTGTTGGAACTGGGAGACTTCCACAGCAAAGAAGGCATCGATGATGTTAAGCTAGGACCGAGCTTGACGGAAGGTCAAACGTTGGAGCTCGAGGACCTTATGGGCGAGTTTCCCCCTAACTTCAATGATGTCCCAGGCTCTACGACTTTTGTCGAACATGAAGTCCACACCCAGACCTGGAAGGAGCATCTGCAGACCATGAGGGAGCTGTTCCACCGTCCCGCAGAAGCCAACCTGACCGTGAGACCCAGCGAATGCATTCTGGGAGCTGACAACGTCGACTGCGTCGGACATCCGACGGGAGAGGAAGACAACAGAGGATGCACTGACTCCAGGAAAGCCCACGAGATCACTGTCTTTGACCCTGGGCCGATGACGACCGCAACTGACGAGGGCGTCGTTTCCTTGCGGTTGAAAGAACATTGACTGTGTGGAGAACATTGGCAATATCTAAACAGACTTGCAGATTGACCTTGTGTGAATGAACTGTGAACAGTGACAGTATCCAGAAAGACTTGCGGATGAAAAACATGGACTCTGTGTATATAAACTGAGAACATTGATAGTAAATGAGACAGTCTGAAGTAAGTTTTAATTCTGTACATTGTTTGTGCATTACGTTTCAACGTTGTTGAAAGAAATTGGGTAAATTTCTTCTTGAGTGGGGGGTTATGTTACGTTGAAACGCGAACGAAAGTATGTCGGAAGCGTGTACGATAGATCTAATAGTTTCGATTTGCAAAGTATTCAATAATGGAGTTTATTTACCTTTGATTTGAGTTTGCATTGTTGTTAGGAGAGGCTTTGTATAACGTTGATAATTTGCTTTGGTCGATATTACTGTAGAAGTGTCTGGATCTGAGTGTTTACTTTCTATAGAAATTTCCCGATACATGTCGAAGCAAGAGGTCGTTCCAGAAGGAGAAATAATAATGTATGACGTAAGTCAGTGATGACGATCTTTTATTCGATTG
Source organism: Oncomelania hupensis (assembly GCA_036898135.1). Lineage (NCBI taxonomy): Eukaryota > Metazoa > Mollusca > Gastropoda > Littorinimorpha > Pomatiopsidae > Oncomelania > Oncomelania hupensis. The sequence goes on along the minus strand of CM072526.1, from coordinate 16,342,979 downwards.
GTGGCAGTGCGTCATTTCTACATTATTCGAAATTCTTCCGGAAGAGAGAGAGGTTATTTAATCGTGTGCCGAGTTGCTGTTGAGAGATAGTAAAGTTGTTGATAGTGATTTGGAGAGTTGCTGTGAAAGTTGTTGAGTTGAGTTGAGAATTGTATGCAGTTGTTGATGTGTGCTGAATAAAAGCGGAAAACTTCATACGTCGACTTTGTGACTTGTATGCTGATTGAGCAGGCTGTGTGAATAAACGAATCTGAGTTACACCCTATCAGGAATTCAGCATTGGGGCTGAATCAAATACTGATAGAAAACACCAACATCAAACCGAGTGTAACAGAGCGTCAGGATCTTTAAAGGCCGTTATGATAAAATGTATGCGACACAGACTTGACCTCGGTTTATACTCTCATCCGAAGGAGTAGGAAACGGGAGTAAAGTGTATTTTCCAAGGACACAACACAATGCCCCGGGCTGGGCTCGAACCCGGGACCTTCAGATCTGCAAGCCAAAGCTCTACCATTAGGCCACCGTGCCTCCCTAATACATGCACGCAAACTCACCACACCTTATACATCCCAAAGAACATTAACACAGGTTACTGGGGGTTATCAGCGAAATTGGTATATAACGATGCATGCGAGGTCAATGGGCAGTTAACCTCTGTCATTTCAATCCCTACACGGAGTTAATTCCCCTCGACATTTCTTTCTCAGTTCATGTACACCAGTCCAATTTGTCGAACTAGTTGAATAGAGTCAAAATCAAATGATTGTTGTGGATGAACAGAAGAAATTGAAAACAAAATAATACACGTTGCTCTCACCTCCTTTTTCTTCAACGGAACTCAAAGTCCGAAGGCCTGAACAGATCGCTATTAATTAAAGCAGTTGGAAGATAAATCAATTTATTTTAAAAATTTACAATTAAACAAACAAAATAAGAAAAACCAACACGACTCATAACATCACAAAACAAACTACAAATTGTCCGTTTATTAAAAATTCGTTTAAAGTGTAAGACCATTGTATTTTTTTAAGTATTAGAAATCGATAAGTCCAAGTTTGTGTCAGTGAGATATCTTGAACAAACCACTTGGTAAACCTAGCATAACAGGCGTGAAGAAATAAACAAAACTAGACTACACATATATTTGTGAAGAAAAGCTATGTAGGTGAATGCTGGAATGAAGAGAGAGAGAGAGAGAGAGAGAGAGAGAGAGAGAGAGAGAGAAAGAGAGAGAGAGAGAGAGAGAGAGAGAGAGAGAGAGAGAGAGAGAGAGAGAGAAAGAGAGAGAGAGAGAAAGAGAGAGAGAGAGAGAGAGAGGAAGAGAGAGAGAGAGAGAGAGAGAGGAAGAGAGAGAGAGAGAAATAGAGAGAGAGAGAGAGAGAGAGAGAGAGAAAGAGAGAGAGAGAGAGAGAGAGAGAAAGAGAGAGAGAGAGAGAGAGGAAGAGAGAGAGAAAGAGAGAAAGAGAGAGAGAGAGAGAGAGAGAGAGAGAGGTAATGACGGCCTACTAGCGCCAAAACCAAGAGTTACCAGTATCACGATATAATTGAAATTAACATTTGATCTGTGTAATTTACAAAGATACCGATAATCCACAGTGATAATTAATAGTTATCAGTATCTGCCACGCCTTTCTAGCGCCAAAACATGATAATTACAAATATCATAGAATAATTACCATTGTCAAGAGATAATTACATTATCATTGACAAATGACAAATATCTTCGAGTGATCATGTTTAATTTTCAGTTTGGCTCTAGCAATCCGTCTGGAATGGCGCCCAAACCAAAAATTGTAATTTTCACTTGATAATTACAATGTGTATGTGTTAATTGTAAATATGTCTTGATATTTGTAATTATCCCATGATATTTGTATTGATCAGGTTTTGACGCTATTAAGCCGTCATATATGTGAATTACACAGAACACGTGTTAATTACCATTATCACTGTTACCTGTCAATGCAGGTGTTGGCGCTAGTAGGCTGCCCTAGCCAGAATTAAGCATGGTCACGTAAACATGTTAATTATCAAGTGAAAATTGTAATTAATATGAGGTAATTACAATTTTTGATTTTGGCTCATTTCCAGGTGCCAAAAATAAAAATTAAACATGATCACGCGAAGATATTTGTAATTTTCCAATGATAATTGTAATTATCCCTTGAGAATTGTATTATCCCATGATATTTGTATTTATCTCATAATATTTGTGATTATCTGGTTTTGGCGCTAGTAGGCCGTCATATGTCTTGTCTACTTTTTTTTCTCGCCCATTTCAAATTGCATTTTTGGACAGGCAAACAGAGATAAGGGATCATCTGAGGTATGCGTAGAAGATACTAATTGAAGGCGGTCACAAAGTCCTTTTCTTTGCTGCAAAGATACACTTACTTGACGCCCATTCAATGCCTTTTCGAACTGTTTTCTTTCATTTTAAATAGGACAGCGTAATGATCACCGCGCTCCCGAATAAAGCCAGCGCCATTTCAGGCCTTAGGAGAATCGTGGACCGAGAACTTGAAGTCAATGATGACATTTGCCCAGGGTTGGCACTGACGTTTCTTTTTTATTCCAATATAGTGCCGTGCGGCGTTACGCTCCAAAAGGCGGACCCAGCAAGCGCATTTATCAAACCATGCCTTTACATAATCATCGCGACTTTCACAACATACCCCACGACCAATGCAGATAATATACTACAAATTATTCACACCGCTAAATTCACCTTTGTGGCAACGTCGTTGTCGTCTGCTCCCGAGGGAAAAAGTTGTCTCCCTTTGTTGCTCTTTTCTGAAAAAAAAAAGAAACCAACTCCTGGACCTTTCCTCTTCAGTGGAATGCATTCAGCAGACGACGGGGAATTGAAATCCGTGAATCGCGTTATGGAAGAATAGGCACAGCAGACCTATTTTTGCACCGCAAAACAGTTAGTCAAAGAGCCTTTCACGATAGAACGCCACTCATTACGTTACATGGTTATTGCTTTAGGTCCAGCGGACTCTTCCGAGCCAAATCAGGACCGGGAACGCCACTCGACCTTCCAGCCAACCACCAAACCCGCAAAACAACCAGACAAGGCCAACAACTGACGGTGTTCCAGCGACTTCAGTAATTACTAAGATATTTCGTAGTAATCAGCGTAACTAATCTAATATTGGAAAAAAATTGTTGAACTATACCTTATTTATGTAAGTAAATGTTTGTGTAAGCTCAATACCGCTGACCGTACCAAAGGCCTACTTTTGAGTTCAGCACCACTCAGGTAGATTTACACTGACATTGCTCAAAACTGGATGTTTCTATTTCCTTTTTAGCTCTTTGTAAAATTTTAATGGTGACTTCATTACACAAGATCTCAGCAGGGGCGAGCACTCGACCAAGACATGTCTTTGACAAAATGGCGAGATCGTAACGAGCTCTTTTTTTTCCAGTATGGAGCCACGTCAATTCGCGAGCTCAGCCTGATTCAAATTGCCCCAAAACTTCGTTGCTGTTGTTGTTGACGATTGTGTGGAATAGGTGTAATTACAATGCAAAGACTTGTATCTCCATAATGCTTCCTCGCCTCGCGCAGTAGAAGTGGATTTGCTCCTAATCACTTGTCTCAAAGGAAGCCAGTGCAGAGTCGTCGTCGGCTTTGTGAGCGTGAGTAACTGGGAAGTGAATAAAGACAACGAGGGGTCGGTACATGAGCCGGGTGCATGTCTGTGTTCCCCCAGGTCCATCTTCACCTAGGTGTATGTTTCCCTGGGCCTCTGTCCCACCAGGTCTTTGTTCCCTTAAGACTATATTTTCACAGGCCTTTTTTTCCTTAAGGGCTGTGTTTCCCCAGACATATTTTCCCGCAGGTCTTTTTTCCCCAAGGTCTATGTTTCCACACCTTATTATATTTGTGACAGACCTGGGGAAACGTAGACTTGATGGTGTTACGTTGAAACGCGCACGATGGTACGTGTCAGACGCGCACGATGGTACGTGTCAGACGCGCATGATAGATCCGATCGTTTTATTTTGCAAAGCATTCAATAACAGAGTGTATTTACCTTTGATTTGATTTTGCGTTGTTGTTAGAAGAAGCTTGTTATGATGTTAATAATTTTTGTTCGTCGATATTATTGGAAAATCTTCTATGGTTGCTTGTTTACCATCGATCGAAGCATCTAGATAGATCCAATAGAAGCTGAGAGATTCTTTTATGATGAAGAAAGTTGTATGACGTAAGACAGTGATGACGAAGTTTATTTTGATTGGTTATAATGCGTCCCGCTGGAACGTTCTAACGTTATCTCGAGTATAGAGAAAAACGATATAATTGATGCACTGTGGAGAGAAAAGAGAGAGAAAGTGGAAAAAGCGATTGAGCGATCGTATGCAGTTGTTGATGTACACTGACTACAGTGTGAAAACTTCATACGACGACTCCTGCCTTGTTGCTGAGTGAACAGGTTGCGTGGATAAACGAATCCGAGTTACACTTCTCAGGATTCAAGCATGCAAGCATTCAAGCTGAATCAACTACTGATTAAAAAAAAAGTGTAACAGATGGAATACAGATATAGTGGGGTACAGAACTAGGGGAAAATAATCCTGGGGTAACATAGACTGGGTAACATAGACCTGAAACGTCTTAAAGGAACACAGACATGGGGAGGGAGAGGAGGAGTGAGAATGGGAGGGAGAGGGACATGGAGGAACACCGTCTGACCCTTTGCCGTTAATGATGATTATGATGATAATCATGATCCCCGTAATGGTCAGTGAAAACATTGTACTCTTTTGAGGTTCTAATTTAGGAAGGGGAGGATTGTTGGGGGACATATCGTGTTGTATAAGATCATGTATATGGTTATGTTTGTTGGGTTTGACATTTGTTGTGCGTTGGTGGTGCTATTATGTGTCCGAGCGCGCGCTCTCGTGTGTGTGTGTGTGTGTGCGTGCGTGTGCGGAGACATAAGCCTTAAAATGGGTGACTAACCTTGCTTTTTATGCAGGAAATGGGTGAGTGTATCAGTCACCCAGAGTTTTCCAGCGACCCACATTTTTCTAAGTACGCAGGAGTGCTCTTTTAGTGCATGGGAGTGCAGTTGTAGTGCATGAGAGTGTTTTAAGTGCAAGGGAGTGCACTATCCGGGACGGAGAAAATCCAGTCAATTTTCGGAAAATTATGCAAGAAAGTTCGATCTATTTCTTCGCCTATAGGAGACGAAGTAGGTCAACTTTTGAGACGGAAAGAGCCATTTTTGCTTTAGATTCTTACATTTCTAGAAGAAGTTTGCGTTCTTTCCGTCAAAAAAATCACTTTCTGATTCTTACATTCTTAGTAAAACCCTGTCTTGGTGTTCTACATACTTGTGTGTGTGTGTATGTGTGATTGGGTGTGTGTCTGTGAGTGTGTATTCACCGCTGGATCTACGTACCACCCCCACCCCCAACACCCCTCCTAACGCGGAAGGAAATCTAGCTTGTCATCTTTGACTAATGCAGTACAGCACTGAGGTCACTGAAAAGCCTGCTTTGCTACTTTTGGAAGTGTCTCTGCTCCTCTGCAACACTGCTGTGTGTCTCATAGTTCACATAGGTCGCGAACGTCCAATGTCCGTTAGAACTCCGAAAGAGGTTTAATTACAGTCTCAGACATTTACAAGTGACATGACTTTTACAGAACCCATTTAAAATAATACGAGTAAGTTGACGCCATCCAATGTTACTCTTTCACATCGAATCTGTCTCTTTCCTATTCCTATCCCATAACTCGAAAGTCGTTGGGGCACTATAGACGAGAGAGACAGAGAGAGACAGAGAGAGGCAGAGAGAGACCGAGACAGAGACAGACATAGACAGACAGAGACAGAGAGAGGCAGACAGAGACAGACATAGACAGAGAGAGGCAGAGAGTGAGACAGACATAGACAGACAAAGACAGACAGAGGCAGAGACAGAGACAGACGGAGACAGAAAGATAGAGACAGAGAGAGAAAGAGAGATGTCCCCAACTCGGTGCGGACGCCTGAAGTTGGTGACATTATAGAGACACTAAGTGACCAGTGACACATGGGGAATGCACCACATCAAAGAGACGTCCCTGTGACGAAGCAGTTGACAGTAAGGTCAGAGAGAAACCAGCTCTACATGAAAACAGAGTAGCAGTTACTTTGCCTTTGGAGTCTGTGTAATATACAATTTAACCCCGTGTGAAAAGATATCACAGCAAAAGTATTTTAGAACACGATTCAATATCTCCGCAGTTTATTAATCTCACGTTTCCACGCCGTCATGTTTTTCTTTGCTCGTTGATTTAGACTATTTCTTCCGTAGATTTGATACACTTTGTACCCCACACCTTTCTTGTATTTTTATGGGGACAATAATGATTGTGATTGTGAGCTTACGGTTGCAGCGCCTTTCCAGCTCCCCAACTGCTGAAGGAGCTGGTCGACACAGGAACTCACTCAAACCGCTTGTGATTTCAACTTACTGCCTAATGCCTTAGTACGACTGAACGTAATCCTGGTCGAGCGAGGACAGGGGACGAGGCACCTAGTGCCGGCTGGGTGGACTTTTGCAGCTGGCACTCACCCGTCTAGGACACGAGCATCAGGATCTTTAAAGCCCGTGCGATGGAATGCGTGCTGGCACAGACTAGACCTCGGTTTGTACTCTCTTTCGAAGGATTATAGATTATTTGCAATCAAAGCAGTCTTCATTCCCTGGAACCTATCCGGTCAAGAGTGGATCCAAGCAGAAAACATTTTCACCCTGGCACACTTTCTGGCCCCCCAAGATAGTATGGTAATTGGCGATTTGTTTTTTAACGTGACGTCCTCACTTTCGCGGCATCGTGTATCTCACGTCAGATGGCTCGTGCGAAACTGCAACATTCCGGTTCGTTACACCTAGAACTACGGTCTTTCTCAAACAGTGTTAGTGCTATAGTCACGCTTGGAGACCTATCATTACATTACATTATTATTGCTTTAGGTCCAGCGGACTCTTCCGAGCCAAATCAGGACCGGACAACCCCTGATCCGCATAAAAGATCTGCTGAAACAACCCTAGTGGTAAAACCGAAAGCTCTCCACCAGCCAGTCACTTTACAATAAAGACATCCTACGCAGGGGACGGCTGAGGCTTCACCCCAACTTATCGAACCCCCGTTTACAAAAACAAAATAGAATACAAACATCATTATAAATTATCAACAAAACACATACATATAAAATGCCTACATTGCTAAATAATAACATCATAGGAAGCCCTAGTGATCACCTGGCAGAAAGCGTCCAATATTCCCAAGTTGATCCAACAGACCTCATACACAAATAAGGAGTCTTGTCCCGAAAGAGTTTTCAAGAAAACTGGTAGGAGACTGGTCTAGCGAAGAAGACGATAGTATAGCAGATTGATAGAACAGAGCAGGAATGAGAAAGAGCAAATGAGAAAGACAGCGACAGTGGGAATTTAAAGCACTAAATTTCCAGAAAGTGGGGATACTATTTATACTGAAACCCCCTGCACCCCAACGGGGGTTGGAGACCTATCACTCAAGAGAAACTCAAAATGCTGTCAAAGGTACTCAAAGGTCTGCCTCAGACGGCTGTCACCGCGTATTTCATACAGAGGGTCTAAGCAAGCTGAGACTGTACCTTCTAGTGTAGGCTTATCTATTCCTGTCAGGCTCTTGTGTACTACATGACTGTAAACCCACCACACAGAACTGAAGTCAATAGGTTAAGAAATAAACAATAAAGCATGAACTTTTAGTTAGGATACGCGCGCAGTGCTCTTTATGCAGTTTTGGTAAGTTTGTGTTTGTGTGTGTGTACGTGTGTGTGTGTGTGTTCGCGCGTTTTTGTGTACGTGTGTGTGTGAAGGAGGAGGAGGTGGAGAGAGAGACAGGGAGAGAGAGATTGAGAGAGAGAGTGTGAAGGAGAGATGGTTCAATTAATCATCCATTTTGTTCATATTTCATATCCAAGAAAAAGAAAATGGTTTACTGCGTGTCCATTACGCAAGCGTCAACGGGGTGTGTGGTTTTGGTACGTGGTAGCGAGCTCATTTTCTTCATGCGCCTGTTGCTTTCTATGTTGTGTCTCGTTACAATCGCAAGACGATAAGGTAAAGGTAAAGGTAAAGGTAAAGGTGGTCCCATAGCCTTGAGGCCGTAGGGGAGCAATCAATCAATATTTCATTTATTGTCTATTCACACATTCAGGTGGATATTAGACATTAATTAAGAACAACAACAATATAAATAAAATCACAATTAAGAAACCTTGTAACAAAATGGAATGAAAGGGGAAGAAGGATTTAACACCAAACTATAAAAGTCTACCAATAGGATTCTGTGCAATAATTTTCACAACTGCTGTTATCTGTGGAATACATCATCTAAAGAATGTCCATATTCAGTCAAATGATGTCCTTGGTTTTCATACATTGCATTTAAAACTGGACATTAAAAAAAAAAGTGGTAAACTGATATATTTTTGCCACACATACACTGGATATCTGCCGAATATTTATTATTCCATGAGTTCATTCTTAACTTGTATATTAATTTTGACAACTGTCGTGAACAGTTTGGTATAGTAACCTTGTTAATGCTAGTATCTTGACAGACTGCTTTTTCTAATAAGGAATACATTTCATGACAACACAAACTCAAATTGTTGACAGAAATAGAATCTAATGATCTTAGCGCTCCCTCTTTGGCTAACTTGTCACATACTTCATTCCAATGAATTCCACAATGTGCTGGAACCCAACAGAAATCAACAACTATACCTCTAGAAAACATACAATGGATCATATGTTTAATTTCATATATGAATTCATTTCTTACTTTGGAATTACCCTGTTTTAAAGTATACAAAACCAAATTTGAATCTACACAAATCAGTAAACCAAAGAGCTCTAACGGTAAAGTCATAATGTAGTTGAGAGCCATTACAATAGCATAAAGCTCACTCGTAAATATAGAAAACCCCTTTCCTAGATAATATGAGCGTCTTCAATTTAATGCAGGAATGATAAAAGCCGATCCACTATGTAAAGAATCTAATACCGAACCATCTGTAAAAATCTTCAAATGGTTTAAATAATTATTTTCAATATGCTCTTTTACCTCAGTAACTAAGGGATTAGTGTTGTCATCTTTTTTAGTTACACTATAATCAATGTTAAAATTTGCATTTCTGTGCTCCCATGGTGGAATAGGTGATATTAATGGCATAACGGGAATTGCTGTGATATCAATGTTACACTTTTCAAAAAGATCTTTTGTATAGTTCTTAATTGGCTTCAAGTAATTAATATGTTTAGTTCTTTTTTTTCCCGTAGGGGAGCGTGATGTTGGAGATCACACTTATCTTGGGCCAGCGGCATGAGGGTGATGCCCATCTCTCTCCCTCGCTGCTTTACCTTCCCCTCCCTTAAGAGAGTAGGTACTCAG
>CM072526.1:16326022-16331022 GCA_036898135.1 Oncomelania hupensis | reverse complement strand
TCCCCCTTTCCCTTTTTCTCCTCACCGTCTCACTCTTTCCCCTCACCGTCTCACTCTTTCTCCTCACCGTTTTACTTTCTTCTCACCGTCTAACTCTTTCTCCTCACTGTCTCACTCTTTCCCCTCTCTGTCGTACTCTTTCTCCTCATCGTCTCACTCTTTCTCCTCACCGTCTCACTCTTTCCCCTCTCTGTCGTACTCTTTCTCCTCACCGTCACACTCTTTCTCCTCACCGTCTCACTCTTTCCCCTCTCTGTCGTACTCTTTCTTCTCACCGTCACACTCTTTCTCCTCACCGTCTCACTCTTTCCCCTCTCTGTCGTACTCTTTCTCCTCACCGTCTCACTCTTTCTCCTCACCGTCTCACTCTTTCCCCTCTCGGTCGTATTCTGTCTCCTCACCGTCTCACTCTTTCTCCTCACCGTCTCACTCTTTCTCCTCACCGTCTCACTCTTTCCCCTCTCTGTCATACTCTTTCTCCTATAATCTGTAGGAGAATTTTTAGTTTTTGTTTAAATCACTAAATTTTAATATTGGATTTTGTTGAGAATAGTGCATGCTTCAAATGTTTATGGTATGTTTCTTTGTAATTTGTTAGGTTTAGCAGTTAGTGTCCCATTGTGAACTCTTGGAAAAATACTTCTCCTACGTCTTAAGTTTTGTTCTATGGTTTCATTCAGAACGTATAAAGAGTGATCAATTGGTACGGTGTGTCGATCTGTCTCTGTGTAATGTGTATGTGTGTGTAGTGTGTAGTTGGTGTGTGTGTAAGTGGGTGTGCGTGTTTGGGTGTGTGTGTGGGTGTGAGTGTGTGTGTGTGTACGTGAAAAAGCGCACAAACGGGTTTCAGACCTTGTCTTTTCTAGTAACAAATGGGTTTATTTGCTTGGAACCCACTTTTTTCCAGGACCCCACTTTTTTCTAAGTGCGCGAGAGTGCTCTTTTAGTGCATGGGAGTGCAGTTGTAGTGCATGAGAGTGTTTTAAGTACACAGGAGTGCTCTATCCGGGACGGAGAAAATACAGTCAATTTTCGGAGAAATTTTGAAGAAAATTCGACCTATTTCGTCGCCTATAGGAGACGAACTAGGTCAACTTTTTAGACAGAAAGAGCCAATTTTGACTTAGTTTCTTACATTTCTAGAAGAAGTTTGAGTTCTTTCCGTCAAAAAATCACTTGCCGATTCCTACATTCTTAAATAAACCCAATTGTGATGTATTGCAAATATAGGTGTGGGTGCGTGTGTGTGTATGTGTGTGTGTGTGTGTGTGTGTATTCGTGTGTGTGTGGCTAGGTAGAAACGCCTTGATTCTGACATACACTTGAACCTCTACGTACTTTCTTTTGACGGACCCCGGTATTTTGACGTCAAAACAGTGTTCCGTTAGGGTTAGGGCTGTGTTAGGCTTAGGGTTAGGTTAAGGGTTAGGGTTAGGGAAAGGTTTAGGGTTAGAGTTAGAGTTAGGGTTAGGGATAGCTTAAAAAAAATGGACAAATTTGTAAAAATGTCAAAGTAACGTATGTAGAGTTTCATGAATGTCATCACAACGGCTTTTCTACACGGTTGTGTGTGTGTGTGTGTCTGTGAGTGTGTTCAAAGGGAGGGCGTTGTGGATTCGACGGCGGGGGGAGGGCAGTGTGGGACACTTCATTAGCTTGCGTTAAAGCGCCGTGAGGTTGGGAGAGTGCAGGTTAAATTTCACGCCAAAACAAATTTAGCGCCAAGCCAAACTTTTAGCCTGGAGCGAACGGCATGTCCACCTCGCAATCGTGACCTGGCATCTGAAACACCGGCTGGACACAGTGTTCGCAATTAGCCCAAAGCTGCACACTTACTTTACAACAAGACAACTAGTTTTCTCCCAAATAAACAAATAAATAAATAAATAAATAAATAAATAAATAAATAAATAAATAAATAATAGAAACGTAAATAAATAAATAAAAAATATCTATAAAGCCTTCAGCATCCCGTCAGGTTTCCTGTGCATAGCCCAACGATAGATAAATCCCTCACAATGTTTGGTTTGCGATGAAAGAGTTTGAATACGAATACGAATCTTTATTGTCCATAGTTAAAATACAATAACATGGAAATTTGTCTTTAGTAGCACAAAGACTAAGACGGAAAGATTAAAAACTAAAAAGGCAGAAAAATTAGACAGGGAAGGGGAAATGAAGTGGGAGGGATATGAAAGGGAAGCATACAAAAGAAAAGAGAAGATATTATTAGCATTTCCATCTAAATTGTGCTTTCAAGAGGTCAATGGTAAAGTATCGGAATTAGGATTAAAACCTTTCAAATAACCTTAAGAGCTTGGGCGTTTCGGAGGAATTTGTTAAGAAAATTGTTTTACAAATCTGACTAATTGGTATAGAGAAAACCGCTGTGTGATGATGGGTGTTTTTCTTTTGTCACTCCACGATGAACATACTGCTCCTCTCTACATTCTTCTTTCCTTCTGTCTTTCTCTCGTTCTATTTCATTCTTGCTATCTAACTGTCTATCGTGGCTAATTTTTTTCTCCCTCTTCCTTTTTCATTCTTCTTTCTTGTCTTTTCTGATATTTAATTTTCTTGTTTCCATTTTGTTCTTCCTTATTATTATTATTATTATTATTATTATTATTATTATTATTATTATTATTATTATTATTATTATTATTATTAATTTTATTATTATTATTATTATTATTATTATTATTATTATTATTATTATTATTATTATTATTATTATTATTATTATTATTATTATTATTATTATTATATCATTTTACTTTCATATCTTTATTTCCTTCTTTAATTTATTTAGTTCTTTTCTTTCTTTCTTTCTTTCTTTCTTTCTTTCTTTCTTTCTTTCTTTCTTTCTTTCTTTCTTTCTTTCTTTCTTTCTTTCTTTCTTTCTATCTATCTATCTTTCTATGACGTCCCGTATATCATTCTTCCGTGGTTTTTTTGTGTGCTTCTTTCTTTCCTTCTTTTGTTCTTTCTTTCTTCTATCTGTCGCTCGTTCTTAATCTTTCTTTTTTCCTTCATTCTCTTTCGTTATTATTTTATTTTAAAAACAATTCTTCCTTCTTGTGCTTTGTATATTTATTTTCTGCGTTGTACTCGACTAACTTTATTTTTTTTAAACTTTTGCATTTCTATCTTTGCCTTCTGTTTTTCTTTCTTGATTGTCTTTAGATCTTTTTATTTCTTTCTTTCTGCGTTTTTCTATTCTACCCGTCTTTCTTTGTTTTGCACTTTGCTTTCCCAGCTGCTCTTTTTCGTTTTACTTTCTTGATTATCTTTATGTAGTTGTTTATTTTGGATTTTTGTTGGCTTAATAATGTTTTTACTCCTTCTTTCCTCTCTCTCTCTAGACTATCTTTTCTCATTTCCTTTCGTTCTTTCCTGTCTTTGTTGTTCCGTAACTTTTTTCTTTGTTACTTTTTTTCCTGTTGTACTGTTTCTCTTGCTCTTGTCTGTCTGTCTTTCTTCCTTTCTTTTTTTCTGTCTTTTATTCTTTCTATTCTTTCTTTCTGTCTTTTTTCAGTTTTATTGTTTTAAATGTTTTTCTGTTTTTCTTTTGCATTCAATTGTGTTTTCTATATTTAAAGAAAAGAAACAACTGTACTTACTTACTGTCTGCCCTGTGTCTGTCAATCATAGGGTGACAGTTTGCCCAAACACTGCATTCAAATGCAATTAAGTCTAAGCGTCGAGAATGAACTATTTGACTTTCGCACCCTGTGCTCGTATAATGCAGTTGTGCAGTTTAGGACCACTTAAGGCTGTTGACAAAAACACTAGTAGATGACCGACATAATCTGGCAGGTTCGATATCCAAAACGCCAATAAGTCTTGTTTCGCAGTTTAGCGCGCTGTTCAAGGGATACAACTGTGTCAATGCGCTAAACTAATATATATATATATGTGGGTGTGTGTGTGTGTGCGTGCGTGTGTGTGTGTGTGTTACCGGCAATGTGTGAAATCCGGCATTCTATAGAATGCCTAGGAAAAAATAGAATGCCTAGATACTTCTCCTAGGAATTCTATACAATACAGGGATTTCACACATTGCCGGCAACATATACATTTTACAACTTTTGTTTGTTGTTGAAAGAAGTTAAAGTACTGTTAATTTGATATAGCCAGATTTCCTGCCAATGAAGCACTCCAAGCGCTAGTCTGGTTGAGCAGAATCGATCAGCGATTGTGTGTTTAGCAGGTAGGACATGAACGTCTCACAGGACTAATCATTATCACACGCAGTGTATCTTAAAAGGCCCCCATTTCCAAGGCTTTGTTTACTTTTGGCCAAAACGGGTTTACCCTAAAATTCGCATTGTTATCGCAATACACAATGATAACGTGGGTTGTCCTTACTGAAACCAACCGCTACAATTTGAACTTTCCATTTCGGCTCTGACAGGGAATGATTTCCCTTGTTTTTAACGGTACATCAATACCATAGCCGTGCGATCTTTGACCCTATTTCTGTGTGAACCACGCGGCTTGAAGAGTACGTCTTTGGGGTCTGGGGTAGGGAAAGGTCTATTTTTTAAACATAAACAAAAAAATCTGACGAGCAATTTTTTTTACGGGTTCTGTCTCTTACCGGCTTCGGTATCTGCTATTTTTTTTAGCTCCACAATTAATAGACTAACACAACTATTTCATTTAAAAACACATATACTTTTAAAAGAGTAATCTTTTGTCGTAAGCCTAATTTGTTTCAAGGGGGAGGGGGGGACACTCGCTGTGAAAGTTAAAAGAGACATGGAGTGGTCAAAGTGAGACTCTTGAACATGTCAGGTTTTGGCTTGGATTCCAATCGCGTAAACGTGGTTGTCGCGTTTTAATCTAAGACTAAGGTTCCGATTCACGTGACGTACACTGTGGCACTCCGCTTTTTATCACTGTTGAAAAGTGTACGTGGAAGCAAATTCTTTTTTTTTCCTCTGAAAGTAAGAATGAACCCTAGTGCAAAAGGGGAAAATTAAAATTGAAATAAA
>CM072526.1:16311022-16321022 GCA_036898135.1 Oncomelania hupensis | reverse complement strand
GAGATTAACAACATTAATTTGATTTCAATTGTTTGAAAAGGATTTTATCTAATGATGACTTTGTTTATTTGTTATTGTTCCATGATGTGAATGTTATAACTTTGAGTTGTATTTAATAGTTTTGGTCCTGAATTGGCTCGGAAGAGTCCGCTGGACCTAAAACAATAACCAAGTAATGTAATGTTTAATAGTTATTGTTAAAGCCTCAAGGGCAAGATGTAAAAAAAGCGCATCCAGCGCTTATTCTTTTACCCTTGCAAAATAAAATTGTTCTCTTCTCTTCTCTTCTCCTCTCTCTCTCTCTCTCTCTCTCTCTCTCTCTCTCTCTCTCTCTCTCTCTCTCTCTCTCTCTCTCTCTCTCTCTCTCTCTCTCTCTCTCTCTTACAGTCGTTGCTTTCCCCATTAGACTTGTTTGGTCAACCGGATTACGTTTTACCACAAAATACATCCAGTACTTTACTCTGCGTCAGTGAAAAACTGAGGAGTCAAGGCCGACAACACTGTTGGTTGATACCCGCCACTGACGAATTATTTTTCTACGTTGGAGGTACGAAATTACCCCGAATGACCCTCGGTTTGGTGAAATAACAGTCCCAAGAACTTATCTCCGATTAATGAATTATCGTCTATGCTGCATGAAACATACTGAACACATTCCGCGGGTTGGATTCTTTTCTGTTCCCTATTAAGCGCCAGGACAAATTAAAGTTCCTTTGGAAAATGAAAGTCGTACCATTAGAATAAAATAAAATACGCGCACATGCATGCACGCGCGCGCGCCACACACATACACACACCCACACCTACCTACCTCCCCCCCCCCACACACAAACATATTATGAATTGTTGGAGAGTGGTGAGGGGAGGGGGTGTAGAATATAGACTAGCGAAAATATAGACTCATTGGAACACAGTCCTGAGAATATATTTGTTCCGCGCTTTTTTGGAATCTGGGCAATTCTAGAATTGGCCTGCGCAATTCTAGAATTGGCCTGCGCAATTCTAGAATTGGCCTGCCCATTTTTGGAATTCCAACATTGGGTTCGGGTTCGGGTTAGGGTTAGGGTTTGGGTTAGGGTTACGGAAAGGTTAGGGGTTAGGTCCCTAACCCTTTCCCTAACCCTAACCTTAACCCTAACCCTGGCGGCCAATGTTTTCATTAAAACAATGGGCAGCCCCTTCTATAATACTACTAATTCCAAAAATGCCCGGATTCCAAAAAAGCGCGGAACATATTAATAACCTGGGGTACATAGACTGGGAAAACACTCGTGCTGACACCAACCAAACCCACACCCAAATGAATAACCCCTTCCCCCTTAGTCAACTACCAACTCACTCACTCACACCTTATTATTAACATTACACTTCGTATATATTGACACTAACGTAGAATAACAGCCAACACACCAAACTAGGTCGCCTTTGTCATTGAAAGAAGAATGAGGGCTTATTTTTTAGTTTTGTTTTTACTGCTTGGAATAAGAGCTCTAGTTTGTGTGTGTGCACGCATGCGTCCCATCGCACGAACGTTAAAAATCCTGACGCTCGTGTCTTTTAAGGATGAGTGCCAATATACAAATACGTCCGACATGTACTGCAAGACTAGCTTTTCAGCTGCCGCCAACGCAACCCCGTATTTTCCACGTAAGGGCGAGAAATAAAAATTGAAAAAAATAAAAAAAATAAATATGCATTGTGCTTTGATGATAGATAACACGAAGGGAAATTAAACTACTGTTTTCCGTCTAAACATCTGAGCAACGTGTATCTGGCGACGCTGCACTTTCATATTAAGCAAAGCTGGGCACACAGTATTGATTCCTTTGAAGTGTGTGAATGGTTGTTTGCGTGTGGGTGAGGAGGGAGTGTGCGGTGAGAGAGAGAGTGTGTGTGTAAGTAAGTATGAGAGAGAGAGTGTGTGTGTGTAAGAAAGAGAGAGAGAGAGAGAGAGAAAGAGAGAGAGAGAGAGAGAGAGAGAGAGAGAACGAGATGTGTGTTTGTACACGTGTGTGTGAGAGAGAGAGAAAGTGCGTGTGGGTACACGTGTGTGTGTGTGTGACAGAGAGAGAGAGAGAGAGAGAGAGAGAGAGAGAGAGAAGGTGTGTGTGTGTGTGTATGGGTTTATGCGTATGTATATGTTTGTGTTTGTGTGCCTGGATGAGGGGAGTGGGTGGTGGGAGGTGGGGAATGAGTGATTATATCTGTGAGTGAGCGTGTGTGTGTGTGTGTTTGTGTACGTGTGTGTGAGTGTTTATGTATGAATATTTATTTGTGTGTTTGTGTATGTGTGGTGGTGAAAGAATAAATTTCTCAGTATGCGTGTGTGTGTGTATGTACATGTATGTGTGTGATCGTGTGTGCGTGTTTGTGTGTGTGTGTGTTTGTGTTTGTGTGTTGTGTCCCGCATCAGAGGGAACCTAGACATTCTCCCTTCTAAACACAGTACAGTCAACGATTTGTGTAGAAATGTTTGGGAGTGTTGGTGCGTGTTCGCAAAAGGATATGCCGATACAATCTTTTCAGCGGGCGAAATTAAAATATTCGCGTCATATTATACACAAAGGGTGCAGCGGTAATACATTAAATATAAAAGGAAGACGCGAATTAATCATCTTTAGCCAAATCTTATAACCCTGTTCATGGGTTTGGAATTGAAAAGATCCAAAGGTAACATAATCCTTTAACAGGACCCAGTGAAATCAGTTAAAAAGTGATACTCTGTGCCATTATTTTGAAATGTTTACACTAGATAACATGTTCAAAGGGGGGTTTAATATGAGTTCGCCTTACTAAGTCAAACCCTTGCCGATAAGCTTAGGAAAAGCAAGTTTGCAGTTTATTTCCGGTCGTAACCGAAGTTGAACGGAAATCATCCCCGAAACAGCCGAGCGCTGTGACGTCAGTACAGGCACTGTGTTGGATGACGCACTTAACTACCCCACGCGTGTAGTAGCAACGAGCGAACCTATGAGGTAATAGTTATATAACATTCTAGAACAGTACGGTTGTGTCTAACTGCGAGTGCCTGCGCAGTCTTAGAGAGCTTACATCATGCCGTGTAACAAGGGAGTTAACTAAAGTACTGAGTTTAGCAAACGCTCTTCAAGAACGCTCGCGCTCGACAACAACGTTAATATTCAAATATTTCAAATATATGACACACACAGCATCTAGACCTGTATTCAACAACATACGTAGACTGATATAATAATCTTTTCACAGGAACAAAAACGTAAAGAATTTTCGCATTCTCCTCAAGGGTTCGTACCCACTTTAAACGTTTTCGTACCTGCCATTAAAATATACTTCACGCCCCATATACATTCATTATTCGTTACATATACTTTCTGCATTGCTAACATACTGTACACGCATTGCCACAGTGACTTCAAGCATGACATGGAGCAATTAGTTATACAATACTCTGACACAAATATAGAGCCCGTGTGTGTGGTAGGGCCAGGGAAGGATGAAGAGTTGGGGTGGGGGAGAGGAAGAGGAACTAGGTGTGTGTGCGCGTGTGTGTGTTTGTGTATATGTACGTGTGTGTGTGCCCGTGCATGTGTGTGTATGTGTATGTTTGGGTGTTCCTGTGTGTGTTTATGTGAGTATTTTTATATTTATATTTAATCGTTCTTATATAGCGCTTTTCCAGCTCAAGAGCTGCTCAAGGCGCTGGCCGATACAGGATCTAACTCAAGCCGCCCGAGACGCCCACCCGCAGCCTTTGGGCGCATGGTCTGACGCCCGGACAACTGAGCACAATCCTGGGCAGCAGGGATGGGGGAGAAGGACCTAGGTGCATGCTGGGTGTTTTCTTGTCACCGGCACTCACCCGTCTAGGACATGAGCGTCAGGATCTTTAAAGTCCGTTATGATGGAATGTATGCGACACAGACTAGACCTCGGTTTATACTCTCATCCGAAGGAGTAGGAAAACAGGAGTAAAGTGTCTTTCCCAGGGACACAACACAATGGCCCGGCCAGGGCTCCAACCCGGGACCTTCCGATCCGCAAGCCGAAGCACTACCATTAGACCACAGTGCCTCCTAAGTACGTGTGTACGTTCATGTTTTTGTTTGTGTGTTCGCGCCTATGCGTGCGTGCATGTGTGTGTGTGTTACAATGACCTACTTCTTTTAATCACGCAACAATTGTTTACACGGCTGTTCCACCCCACTGAAGATCAGCAGCAAGATTTTCTGCTCTGTGACTACGTACAATACGAAAGGTGAAAAAGGCCAAGACCTATTCTGACGCTAGCCATTTAAACTTGGTGTACAAAAGACAGGTGGTCTTCATGTAGTGCTGGTTTAGGTCAATACCAATCTTCCCTGAAATGGTTATCCTTGTCGGTCATATCACCAAAATGGAAGATGTAGACTGTGACGGTGGGTCTATTGTTGCTGGGCTCTGCACAATGGATTGTTACTACCCACTCGTCGTTCGTCTGCGGGGATCGGCTAGTAAATCACCCTATGACTAATCCTAATACATTTATAAGTTTGGCCCGGTCTGTGTTAGGATGGGGTTGCAGAGATAGGGAGAAAAGTGTAAAGATTTACTGACACACTAGCTCTCAAACGGCTATGAAACATAGGTAGTCCAGCCACTTGTTAACAGTAAAAATCACACATTTATTTCCTCTACTCTATACAAAATCTTCTAATCATTATACTAACTTAAATGTCCAATTTTCACTTCGAGTAGTTCGCTCCTTGAGGGGGCCAAGCAGTTACTGTCTCACCATTGGGCTAATTGCTTTCTGTCCTATTGTTCGTGTTTCTGGAAGAGTGGACAATCGCACAGTCCTTCTAGAGCAGTTTTGGTGCACGGTTTCTAGTGACTTAACTGTCTCGTCGTTGAGCGGTGTTGTGGTCTCGTATTCTGGGTAGTAGACCAGTGAGCCAGTGGAGCACACTGCTCTCGCTGCTCAAGGTTGCAGGCCACATGTCAGGGTTGCCTCTCTGTGGAGTTTGTTCCCAGCTGTGGACCAAGATGCCTGCTCGTCTGCAAAATATGAGACGATTTTCTGCAACGCCTTGTTTACACAGGTTGTGCAGAGCGTCTCACTGTTGGCAGTAAAAGCCCTCAGTGAGATCATCTCCACTTATATAGTTAAGAGACGAACAGTTTTCTAAGTCCGAGGTCCACTGGAAGCTCCAACATAATTCCTATACAAATATACATATATCATGGCTGAAAAAACACAGGGAGAAGTAATTAATAATATACATATTCTCCGGTACAGCCACTGGTCTGCAATAATACAAATAGGAAAAACAATCGTTGGTCGGTGGGTCTACCTCGTGGTTGCGAAACCGGTCGGGTTCGCCACGTGGTCAAGCAAAGTTTCACTAACAGTAAAACATGGCAAATCTTCACAAACATAATCCAGTAATCATATCAAATAATCACAATAAAACAAACGATTGATTATTTACCTTCTTGACAATGTCAGGCTCTGGCTATACTGTCGATGAATGATTTTTATCCGTCACCTGCTGAGTCTTCCGCTAGAGAGATCTATCAACGCGCGTCTTGCTAAGATGATGTTCGGACCAAGACTAACTATCGTCACGCCGTGGTCAGCCCAAGCGCGCGAGATCTCAAGACTAGTAGCGCCACTGCGGGGGTTGTGGGTGACTGGTCAGCTAGGTGAGGTCACGGTTTATCTTATGAAGCTGTAGCCTACGTGTGCTTAACACAACCTTCTTCTGTCGTCTGCTAGTCAGCGAATGAACTGTACACATGTCAAAGCAGACTGACCGTGTGGGCATGAAGCTTTAGTGTTGGGTTGAACTTTCCTATCGCGACATAGACGTTAACTTCAAATGTTCATTCTTCTTCAGGTTTAATCACACACGCGCGAGCATTGAAAATACCTTGTACTCAGTATGACATCTACAGAACGGGTACGCAGCCATCAAACGTGTGGAAGGATGTCAAGAAGAAACAGAAGGTCCACCTATGTACGGACAGAATGCAATGAAGTGTAAACAAGGATGCGGTGGTTCATTGTTGCACCTCGAATAAAAGCGGTGATAACAGCGGGGATAAGATATTGTAAAATTCAGCCATTTATGCTGCAGGGGTGGGTCATTCGTTGTGCCAGAAACACACCGGACAGAGAGAGAGAGAGAGAGAGAGAGAGAGAGAGAGGGGGGGAGAGAGAGAGAGGGAGAGAGACAGAGACAGAAAGGGAGGAGAGAGAGACAAAAAGGAGGAGAGAGAGACAGAGATAGAGGGAGAAGAGAGAGACAGAAAAAGAGACCGTGACAGAGAGAGAGAGAGAGAGAGAGAGAGAGAGAGAGAGAGAGAGAGAGAGAGAGACAGACAGACAGACAGACAGACTGAAAGACATAGACCGAGAGACGGAGACGAATTATGTGTTTTCGCGCAGTATGTTTGTGCAAGTTTTGCGTGTGTGTGCGCGTTTGTGTCAGTATATTCGTACTGAGAGAGAAAGAAAGTGTGTGTGTATGGGTGTGTGTATGTGTGTGTTTCATAGCTTCGTACAGTGTGTGTGTGTATTTGTGTATGAGTGAAAAAGCTCTTTAAGAAACAATACTGTACATTTCCTTGGCATTCAATATGACACACAATTATTGCCTTATCATCATTCCTTTGTTTAACGTGCATTGACGATCCAATACTATCATTTAAATCTTTTGTTTGCACAAAAAGAATAGTATTGGATCGTCTATGCACGTTAAAGGAACAAGGTAATAATTACATGTGTGCGTCCTATTGTAATGCAATGGATCTCCGTTAATGAAATTGATCTAAATAAATATAAATGAATGAATCATCAAGAAAATAATACAATGTAAAGGTATAGACGGAAAACCGTACATTTAAAAAACAACAAAAAATAACAAACCCCCATATATCCTTCAAACCAATTCTGAGAAAATGCGCAGACGAACGGACAGACATACAGTCACATAGAAACACAGTGTGACGAACAACCGAAACCATTATACTGTCCCTCTTAAACTTAGTTTAAGGCTGCAGTATACAGACAGAACGGTAGATAGAAGAAGACGGAAGTGATGGATTGACGGAAGACACGAGGACGTGATCCATGTCGTCACACAGCGCGTAGATTCGCAGCAAGTGTGTGTCAGAGTTTTATTCTGATTCAGCAAACTATTCACAACTTTCCGGCACCTCTAATAAAAACTCGTGGGTATCGCCATTATAAATTAAAACGAGGTTATATGAAACCAAGTTCCGGTTTTGCTTGTTTTGCTTTTATCAAAGCTTGATGCGTGACTTTTAAATATGGCAAATTGCCGAAAACGACGATTGTTAGAGCCCGAAAATGAGTGGGATAAGTATAAAAACGGTGGAGGAAGTACATGCTCAGTGAAAGAATGCAAAAAACAATCGTAGAGGCCTGTATTTGTGGCGACTTCGGAGGTGCGTCGATCATCGACAGAAAGTGAAACAGGACCTGAAAACTCTTGTAGTTTTTCATAGCTTCGCCGTCGCAACCTTCACAAAACACGAAGTAACTGACTATGTTTATGCGAGCGTTGTGGCCAAGTGGGCGAAGGCGGGACTAACTTGCCTTGTCCACAAGCCAGAAACCAATGGCGCCTGACAGGTGTGGGTTCGAGCCAGCATCTGGGCGTTATGTTTTTCCTAATATTTTTCAAAAATTCACAAACAATGTTAGGTAGGTAGGGTTTAGGCGCGCCACTGGCGATAGAAAGGGATAATAAACTGCAGCCAAAAAAAAAATATGTGAGGGTACGATACAGGTGGCCAGTGACACATGTTATTATTCTTGAATATTTGGAAATAACTCACTAAAACACGCGGATAAAAAAAAAACGGAAGTATTTTTCATAGAGGGGATTCCCGTTGGTGCATAGGATAGCAGAAAAGTGTGAATACGTGGCCGATGAAAGACAGTTCCAGGACGATGGCAACACCATGAGCAAACCCTTTCAGTTCAGTGCAAAGCGCAAGGCAGTTTTTGTTTTCTCGTTGATTGCACATTACTGGTTTAGTATTAAAGATTCACACGTACTAAAATAATAAAATTAAGGTCCTGTGACTGAAATACAGTTAGATATCCGACAAGGAGTACACCTACCCCTTCGCACCACAAGTTTATTAATAGCTATCAGAGTGAATTCAAACTTACAAGATAATTGTCTCTTTGAAACTGAATAGACGGGTTCGTCACTATTTTAATTATCTGTTCACGTGCAAACGCGCGGTCTCGAACTATTTCTATTTGTGTGTGTACGTGTGTGTGTGTGTGGGTGTGTGCGTGTGTGTGTGTTGTATTTATTTTACTTTCTTTTTTACTTGCACGTGGCTTTTTTTTTTTTTATCCCTCCCTCCTCCAAACTGATTTTTTTTCTTATTGTTTTTGATTGCTTTAGGCATTTATTTACCTTTTGAATCGACAGCTACAGTATGTTTTGTAAAGTTTACTCTTGGGTGTATGTATCTGTTTCTCGTTAGTTAGTTCATTTATTGATTTATTTATTACTTTTTATTTTCTTTTCGATGTTATTGTACAGTACTTCTTGTCTCTTGTACTATAGTTGTATGTTTTTTTTTATTATTGTTGAGAAGATTAATTAATATACTTCTGCTTTTATTACTTTGTACTTGTTACTGTTCGCCAGACATTTCATAGTTATCATTTGTCAAAGGGTAGCACTTATTTAAGCTTTGCTTTTGTGTGCCCTTTATGTTCTCCATGTTGTGTTTGCCTGTCTCGTGAATAATAAAATTATGTTTAAATCAAGGAGTAACGATGATCGGAAATGTCAGCGTTGAGATGTTGAAATACAGACGACCACTGGATAAAACTACACTATGTGTTCGTGTATTGAAGTGCATTGAAAAGGTGTTTGTTGAAATAAAACCATTTGATTTGACCTGGTCTAATTTATCGGACGAAACTTTTGAAACTAAAAATAAAACAAACAAATTTTGTTTATTAGGGATAAAGATTTTAGATTAATTAATGAGAGAGAGAGTGAGAGTGAGGGAGGGAGGGAGAGAGAGAAAGAGAGAGAGAAAGAGAGAGAGAGAGAGAGAGAGAGAGAGAGAGAGAGAGAGAGAGAGAGAGAGAGAGAGAGAGAGAGAGAGAGAGAGAGAGAGAGAAAATGCTTGTTCGATCTCTGAATATGAGAATGCGACGGTTATTTTGAACAATTTTCTTGAGGGGCCAGAGGTCAGGAATCAGCTGCTCTGATCTGAGCTAACCGCTTATTCGCGCACAATCTCTTAGGGAACAAAAGACACAAAAGAAGCCTTGGAACCATATCCTCCCAAGGACAAGCACAAGGAGAGTTCACCACAGACCCAGAGCCTGCAACGACAGCACAGACAACAGGAACACCCAACACGAAACACACATACTTGACGTACATGTGAATGACTCTGCGTCAGGCAACGAATAGACCCCGACACCCGCTCGTAAGTGGTGAACTATTTTTAGCGTGTTGCGGTCGCGTGAGTGTTGAAAGCAGACAGTCACTGAATGAATGCACGTGATATCTACCATCACATCGATTCGTCTCACAAGCACTAGTATGTTCAAAACCGGTCAGACATTTTTTAAATGTCTTGCAAAGATCTCCAAACTATGTCACCGATCTTTTCAATCTATCTGTTGAGTTTCAAATCAAACCGGCAATGCATAGATTCAGACAACAATAATTTAAAAGCAACATTCGTGATTAATCCATTGTTTACAACATCTTTGGCACTATGACAACTTGTATTGTCTAGGACAATTTGTAAAAGATAACTGTATGCATCACACCTCTGATCAGCACCAAGTTCAATACTTTTATTGCTGTTCAGTTATCGTTCGTTCGTTGGTGAGATTCATGTCCCCGAACACTGGCGCGTATGATGGGGACGAGGTCAGTTCATTATTGCAATGAAGTGACTGCCAAGTCAGGCTATAACAATAATATAATGTACGGGTGTACGGGTGTGTTGGTAGCTTTCATGAACA
>CM072526.1:16268522-16308522 GCA_036898135.1 Oncomelania hupensis | reverse complement strand
CAACTTGCAGCCTTTGGGCGCACCGTAATAACGCTCCAGACAACTGAGCACAATCCTGGGCAGCCAGGGATGGGGAGAAGGACCTAGGTGCATGCTGGGTGTGTTCTTGTCACCGGCACTCACCCGTCTAGGACATGAGAGGCAGGATCTTTAAAGTCCGTTATGAGGGAATGTATGCGACACAGACTAGACCTCGGTTTATACTCTCATCCGAAGGAGTAGGAAACGGGAGTAAAGTGTCTTTCCCAAGGACACAACACAATGCCCCGGCCTGGGCTCGAACCCGGGACCTTCAGATCCGCAAGCCAAAGCTCAACCATTAGGCCACCGTGCCTCCCTTACTATCGTAAGTATGCAGGGAACTGTTCAAGCCTCAAACTATCCCTCCTGCCCGTCCCACAAAACTGAAGAATGAGGTGACGCCTAAACGCACGGGTTGAAGGATTTAGAGGGAGGGAGAAGTAGGAAGGGTTGTTTAAAGTACATAGGATCAAGAGAAACGAGGACCGAGGATTTGGGGGATTAAACGATCCAAGTTGGACTAGAGAACACCAGGCTTTGGGATTAGCCACCGCGGTGATTATAGTGATTGTGGTTGACGTGTTGGTGAAGGTAATAAGTATAATGAGGGCGATGATGTTGGTGGTGGTAGCGGTGGTGGCTGCGTTTGTATAACAATGAACATCAACTGAAAAAAAGAGAAGAAAAATCTGCTGCAACTAAAAGCAGTCTCTGGGAAAAAACATTATTTGACAGTACTTTTCCCGAACTTGCGGTAGGATGTTTTGTGCCACCAAAAACGAGATGTTGTAGGCTAACCACACACAATAAACATGATAATAGGCATTTCATAGCCCTGGCAAGGAATTGAGAGGATCTATGGGGGTCAAACTTTATCACAGGGACACACACAAACTGGACCCAAAGGTTTTAACTATATACAGCGTAGCCATTAGGACCACAAAAGATCCAGATTTATGCCCTAATCTTGGTGGACGGTGAAATCTTTTTTTTTTTTTTTTTTTAAATTCTCGTCTCAAACGAAAATGCCACGCGCTTTAAAGGGGTCAATTTAATTAAAGATTTATTATATATTTTTTGCATGTGTGTGTGCGAGTGTGTGTGTGTGTGTGCGTGTACGTGAAAACACGCACAAATGGGTTTCAGACCTTGTCTTTTCTAGTAACAAATGGGTTTATTTGCTTGGAACCCACTTTTTTCCAGGACCCCACTTTTTTTCTAAGTGCGCGGGAGTGCTCTTTTAGTTGTTGTTGTTGTTGCATCAATTTTTATTCATCAGATTAACATAAGTTGTACTGATATACTCTTTTAGTGCATGGGAGTGCAGTTGTAGTGCATAAGAGTGTTTTAAGTACACAGGAGTGCTCTATCCGGGACGGAGAAAATACAGTCAATTTTCGGAGAAATGGAAGAAACTTCGACCTATTTCGTCGCCTATAGGAGACGAACTAGGTCAACTTTTTAGCAAAGGGTTAGGGTAAGGGCTAGTTGCAGCGCTGCAACTAACCCTTGCCCTAACCCTTTTCCATCAAAAAATGACTTTCCGATTCCTACATTCTTAAATGAACCCATTTGTGATGTATTGCAAATATGTGTGTGTGTGTGTGTGTTTGAACCACACAAAAATCATTGTTTATGTGACTTACCTCTTTAGGTTAGGGCTAGTACACAAGACATTTGTGACTGGATTGCAGCTCATTGAACAGCGTCAGTCGAGTATTCCGGCTCAGTATATCGCAGAGCTTTTCACATGGATTGTGTTTAGTGATCTATGAGTTTTGCTTAGTGGTGCAGTTTGTAATGTGTATCGTTTGTCTTGCATTATGCCTGGTGCAAGTTGTACCGTTGTGGGTTGTGGGGCATGCTATGGAAAGCACAAGAGATTGTGGTTTTTCTCCATTCGCCAGCCAAAGGACTCTAAGTGGGAGAGATAGCTTGCTCACGCTGTATCTAACCCTATCCCCAACCCCCTTCGTCCCCCCTCCTACCCTCTTGTCTGGCTATCTCCCCTCCCCCCCCCACCTCCCCTACTCCACCAGGGCTAAGGGTAGGAGCCTAATTTAATATTTGTTATTCTGTTGATGTTTGGTTAATAAAAGGACATAATTCCACAGTTCCAAAGTGTCTCTTTACCAAAAATCAGCGCTCTAAAGTTCGTCTGCTATAAGCAGTAAAGTGAAGAATTCTTTCCTTAGAATACGTCTACAGGCCAGGCCTAAAAAGGGCGACTAATTTAGTCGCCATGGCTAGTGAAAAAAAAATTGGCGACTAAAAAAAAACTTTAGTCGCCAAATGCGAGTGCGCTAAAATGATTTTTTTTTTAGTTTGGCTAGTAAATGTTTTAGTTTGGCTAGTAAAATTTTTAAGTTACTAGCCAGAGGCTAGTGGGACCTTTTTTTTCATTTTCAGGGCTGCAGGCACGCACAAAAACCTTCCTAATGCGAAAAAACAGGGAGACAGAGAAGCAGACAGACCGACCGACAGAGAATGACAGAGACAGACATATAGACTGACTGCCCTCATTAAACTGCCCCAAAGAAAAGGAGCTCCTAAACGCATCTTTTCACTAGGACCAAGAAAAGTTTATTACTTTACAACAACACGGATCTGAGTCTCAAGTATTATTTTTCATTATATACCAATAGCAATGTCTTCAAGTGGATCTAGCAACATTTAAAAAAAAAACATTGATAAGAGGAACTCCACGCTGGCAATTTTAAGGCCTATATAGAAATCAAAACTTCATTTTAACTATTTTCTGTGGGGCCAGGTGGGTTTAATAATTGTGAATGTAGATCAACAGGTAGATTAACTATTTTGACCTGATAAACATAATCAGTGTTTGTCATTGGCAAAGCGTGCCTTTGAATGGGTTAAATACACACAAATTATTATTCCCACATTGTCTCATCGGTTGGGGGGGGGGGGGGGGGAAAGGTGAACAAGATGGCAAGCCGTATAAAATGTATTTCCAGACAACCACATCCATTTACAAATCGTGTTGGGTTTGAGGTCTTTTTTGTGCAAACACTCACACACACACAGTTCAATAGTTCCGATCAACAGACCGATAACCCGACATTTGGTTCGTTCTGAGACCCTCCTCCCCCCATCCCTTCTCCTATCCACCGCTCCCCGGCTATCGCAAAGTATTTGCAGATAGGTCAGGAGATGTTCCAGATACAAACAAATTACTACAGTCGAAAGCGGACTATCTCCCGTTTATTTGATTATACTGCTGATATTCTTGCTCTGCGTTTGTCCTGTTGTTCTTTGTATTTGATGATGATGATGATGATGATGATGATGATGATGATGATGATGATGATGATGATGATGATGATGATGATGATGATGATGATAATAATGATGATGATAATGATGATATATTCAAACCCCAAACTGTCTGAAACTATTCGTACTACATTGTAATCTTCTCCTCCTCCTTCTTCTCATCATTGTTGGTGTTGTTGTTGTTCATCATCATCATCATCATCATCATCATCATCATCATCATCATCATCATCATCATCATCATCATCATCATCATCATCATCATCATCATCATCATCTTCTTCTTCTTCTTCTTCTTTTTCTTCTTCTTCCGTTTAATATCAATTTGTTAAATGTTTGGTAGAATGTCTACAGTGTGTAGACAATAAATTAAATTATATTAAATTAATTTAAAATAAATTAAATTAAAAACTAACAACCCATTGGGGCGATATCTTGTGCTTTCAGATTTTAGTGTGGTCGGGCTTTGCGTTGGTACAGCAAATATATGAAAAGGTATATGCTACATAGCAAATATTACACCTTGAAACAGGATGGCAAGCCATTCAAATGTATTTCCAGAGACAGCCGAAAAATGAGCATTTTCTACAGTGTTTGTGTGTGTATGTGTTTGTGTGTATTTGTATGTGTGTGCGTGTTTGTTTGGATTTGTTTGTTTGCTTCCTTTAAGTATTTTATATAGGAGAATATAACAATTGTTGAGAAATCTGGAAGTTTTGTTTCTTTCCCCTCCTAAGGCAGAGAGAGACAGAGAGAGACAGAAACAGAGGCAGAAGTCGAAGTCGAAGTCGAAGTCGAAGTAGAAACCTTTAATAGGATAATAGCATTAGGTCCTATGGACCTGTCTTACAGTTAGTCCTTAATAAAATTGTAAAATAACAGAAATCAAAATTCAGAACAAAATAAATAACATAAAATTGCTTTGAAACTAACACAAACCTTAACAAGTAAGAATTTTAAAAAAAATACTAAGAAAATTAATGTACCGAAATACACATACTCCCTCCCTCCATCCCCCTCCAATACCCCTTCCCTACTACTACTCTCCCCTCCCTCCCACCACCACAACCACACACATACACAAGCTAAATTCACACCCCAACGAATTAAACTGACGCAAGATAGGAAGAACAAATGTATACAATCAACTTAAATATTAGAAGCAATGGAAAATAGAAATTTGTGGAGTCTAGTTTTAAACAATGTTAATGATTTACTTTCCTTGATCTCTGGTGGTAGTGAATTCCACATACTTGGACCAGAATATGACAGAGATGTTTTAAATATGTCTAAGCGTGGCTGTGGCAATGTTAAATTATGTCTGAAAATTGAATAACGAGATGAAGGTTTGCTAAAAAGTACTTTTAAATAATCAGGAGCTCTATTGTTTAGTATTTTGTACATTAAAACGGCTTTATTGTAATTAAGATGTTTGTTAAGGAAAAGCATAAATTTTTCTTCTTAATTAAAAAATTAATTCTTAATTTAAAAACAATAAAAAAATAAAAAATTAATTAATTCTTAATTAAAAAATTGTCAAAAACACAATAGATGTTTGTTAAGGGGAAGCAGAGAGAGAGAGAGAGAGAGAGAGAGAGAGAGAGAGAGAGAGAGAGAGAGGCAGAGAGAGGCAGAGAGAGACAGAGATAGGCAGAGAGAGAGACAGACAGACAGGCAGACAGAGAGACGGCGACAGGGAGAGTGCTGTCATTAAGCTGGCTCAGAGAAAAGGAAGCTTCCAAACGCCTCTCTTCACAACGACCGAAAAAAGGTCATTTATTTACCTTACAACGACACGGATCTGAGTCTCAAGTATTATTCTTCCGATTATTAAACTAGCAA
The DNA here is from genome assembly GCA_036898135.1 of Oncomelania hupensis. Lineage (NCBI taxonomy): Eukaryota > Metazoa > Mollusca > Gastropoda > Littorinimorpha > Pomatiopsidae > Oncomelania > Oncomelania hupensis. The sequence goes on along the minus strand of CM072526.1, from coordinate 16,303,365 downwards.
TGTCTTCAAGTGAAGCTAGCTAAATAAAATATTTTTAAAAAAAGCTTTGGTAAGAGTAACCCCACGCTGAGAAGTTTAAGCCCAATATAGAAATCAAAACTTCATTATACCTACTGTCTGTAGGGCAGGTGTGTTTAATATTGTGAACAGGCACCACAGGTAGATCAACTGTTTTGACCTGATAAATAGGTCTATAATCATTGTTTATCCTTGGTAAAGCGTGGCTTTAAATGGGTTATATACATACAACAGATTACCACAGTTTTTAATTCCTGCTCCGTCGGTTGGGAAAACGAGAACTGAAAGAAAAATCACTACAGTCAAAAGCAGGTAATCTGAAGTTAGCTTTATTTTATTATACTTCTTACTATGTTCTAGCTCTGCACATGTAATGGTGCATGTTCTTTGTGTTTGACGACAACGACAATGATGATGATGATGATGATGATGATGATGATGATGATGATGATGATGATGATGATGATGATGATGATGATGATGATGATGATGATGAAACTATCCGTGCTACATTGTAGTCTTCACCTTCTTCTTCTTTTGCTCCTACTCTTGTTCTACCTTCTCCTTTTACTTCTTCTCGTAAAGACTTGTTCTTGTTCTTCCTCCTGACTCTTTCTTGTTGTCTTTCTTCATCTTGTTCTTGTTCTTATCTTCCACCACCTTGTTCTTATTCTCATTCTTCTCATCCTACTTGTTCTTCTCCTTCATTTTCTTCCTCTTCTTCTTCTTCTGCTCCTCTGCCTCCGCCTCCTCCTTCTTCTTTCTCCTTCTTCCTTGTTCTTTTTCTTCTTTTTCTTGTTAATCTTCTTGTTCTTTTTCTTCTTGTTCTTGCTCTTGTTCTTGTTCTTCTTGTTCTTGTTCTTCTTGTTCTTGCTCTTCCTGTTCTTGTTCTTCTTGTTCTTGCTCTTGTTCTTGTTCTTCTTGTTCTTGTTCTTCTTCTTGTTCTTCTCGTTCTTCTTCTTGTTCTTCTTTTTCTTGTTCTTCTACTTGTTCTTCTTTTTCTTGTTCTTGTTCTTGTTCTTCTTCTTGTTCTTCTTTTTCTTGTTCTTCTTCTTGTTCTTCTTTTTCTTGTTCTTCTTTTTGTTCATGTTCTTTTTGTTGTTGTTCATCTTCTTGTTCTTGTTTTTTTCTTGTTCTTCTTCTGGTTCTTTTTTTTTCTTGTTCTTGTTTTTCTTCCTCTTGTTCTTCTTCTTGTTCTTGTTCTCCTTTTATTGATTGGTTTTCTTCTTGTTTTTATTTTTCTTGTTCTTCTTCTTGTTCGTGTTCTTCTTGTTCGTGTTCTTCTTATTCGTGTTCTTCTTGTTCTTGATCTTCTTGTTCTTGTTCTTGTTCTTCTTGTTCTTCTTCTTCTTCCTGTTCTTCTTCTTCATGTTCTTCTTGTTCTTCCTCCAATCCTCATCCTCCTCCTCTTCCTTCTTCTTCTTCTTCGCTTTTGTCTCCTTCTTTTTCTCCAATATAATATTCTCCTGAAGAAAATGTTTGGTTGAATGTTTGTACAACCTGTAGAAAAACAAACAAAAACACACACAAAAAACTCCCCAAAAACCCCACAGTGCGTGTTAGTTTTTTGTGTGTTTGGACTTTGCGTTGGTAGAATAAATATTAGTCAAGTCAGATCAACAAACCGATATTACCCACAGTGGAGAATGCATACAGCACACTGCGTCTCAGCAAATAAGAAAAGAACAACAGAAGAAAAGAAAAAAACACTTTTCAAACGAAATAGAATAATTCATAAAAACACAATATTATATTTTCAACTTTACTCTTAACACACACACACACACATACTTGCAATTCATCATAAATGGGTTTATTTAAGAATGTAGGAATCTGGAAAGTGATTTTTTGACGGAAAGAACGCAAATTTCTTCTAGAAATGTAAGAATTTAAGTCAAAATTGGCTCTTTCCATCTAAAAAGTTGACCTAGTTCGTCTCTTATAGGCGACGCGACGAAATAGGTCGACTTTTCTTCAAAATTTCTCCGAAAATGGACTGTATTTTCTCCGTCCCGGATAGTGCACTCCTCTGTACTTAAAACACTCTCATGCACTACAACTGCACTCCCTTGCACTAAAAGAGCACTCCCGCGCACTTAGAAAAAAGTGGGGTCCTGGAAAAAAGTGGGTTCCAAGCAAATGAACCCATTTGTTACTAAGAAAGACAAGGTCTGCTACCCATTTGTGCGCTTTTGTGGGTACGCACACACTCACACGCACACCCAATCTTTCCAGTTCTCTCTTACTACTAATGCACACACCCCTCCCTCCCTCTCCCCCCTCTCTCAGCATACCAAATTTACAGTTAATTTCATTTGGTTGAGAGAACAATCCATTTCATGCACAGACAGTGGAGATCACTTTTCATTCATTATAATTGTTTTTGGGGGAATGACCATTATAAATAATAATCTTAAATTACTCGCAGGAGAAGGTAAGACAAGGACGGTGTATATTTGTGTACAGAGGTAAGTTATATACGAACAAGGTATATGAAACATAGCCAATGTTAAACTGTTAAAATAAAAATAAAAGAAGATGAAGTGTGTGGGGTCGGGACGTAGGGATCACAATGGATATTTGAGGATTATCACTACGTGTTTCTTTGCTCGCGGATCTTATCGTCAGATAAATCTAGATTTAATCAATCTCATTGGCCTGGACACGATACAATACAATACAATGCTATACAATACAATACAGCTTTATTGTCCGATACAATCCAGAAATGTGCCTTTGGTCCATGCATGCAACAATCTAAATGAGGATTAAAAAGTAATTAAAGTAAGATCTGCTTACAGGCAGCCGGTCATCATCATACAAACATAAAATATAATTCTATACGCCAAGACGAAGTTTGCAATTAAACTTAAAATGCTATCTATAACACACTAACTACCCATCTAACATTGCGACACAGGCGCACGTCAACTCACGCGGCCACGCGCTTGCCCCCTTTCTCTCCATCCCAGCACACAGTCCACAGGCGCCAGCAACTAGTCACACCAACAGGGCAACACACAACACACCCACACACAGTCAAACTCACTCAAACTCCATGATTGAAGGAAATATATATATATATTGATTTTTATTTTATTTTTTCAGAAGACATACAGGCCTATTACGCGACAGTGTGTGGAAAAACAAAACAAACAAACCATAGTTCGTTCAAGAAAATTGTCAAAAACACAAACAGCAAATGAGAATTATAGTTGAAAGAATGTCTATATTACACATTTATGGGGACCTACATGTAACAGACAGTGGCTTGTCACCAAGCTGCCTGGGGTACCGGAGACTGCAGCTAGAAATAATAGGAATAACCTACAATGACGTTTTATACGGTGGTTTGGTTGAAATTCCTTCCCGCTTCCAAATTTCTCCACTCTCCCTTCCACGCCCCGATTTCTCCCCTCGTGTCGCTTCAGGGGTAAGATAAAGAACTGGATCTATCTGTCAAAAGTGCATGCAGGTGACCCACTGTAAATAACATAGGTCGGCTCAGGCGATTCAGTTGTCGGGTGCGTTTGACAGCGCGCTTGTTGCGGCAAGTTGTCTTCCTTTCTTGGGCGACTTGAATTGAGTCCTAACTTCAATAAACGCCTTGAGCGGCTCTGTGACTGTGAGATGGTAGCTGCGCTATAAAAACGCAGTGACTTTACTCTTACTAATGCCATTTTTGTCCTTTCGAGTTTTCGCTTGCAACGCGAGCAGTATTAGGAGCAACTTGCACGGAAATCTTTCACAAAAATATCTTATCGATAGTTGACAGCTTCTTAAAGTGTGTCTGACGCCATTTAATAAATAATAACAGGCAATTTATACAGCGCTTTCCAAAATCACAAAGCGCTTTACACAAACAAATGTAAACACAACATGCGTACATTGGTCAATAACACGCAACCACATACACACCCCAACACCAAAAATAACAAACAACACTCACTCATGGCGCCTAAGAAAAGGCCTCTCTAAAAAGATGCGTCTTCAAGTTCATTTTAAAAGACGCTAGTGAAGGACTGTGACGGACGGACCGAGGTAGCGAGTTCCAGGTCTGGACGGAGAAGAAACTGAAGACTCGACCACCGTGTCTCATTTACCCTGTGGTATTCTGGTACACGGAACATCCTTTCATCTGCAGACGAGCGGAGAGACCGAGAAGGAACATAGACTGTCAAAAGTTCGGGAAGATAGCTAGGAGCAGTTCCAGAGATGATGTGGTAGCAAAGACATGAGGTTTTATATTTAATTCGTTGTTCAACTGGGAGCCAGTGTAGTTCTTGAAGGAGAGGCGTACAAAGCTGTGATTTCCGTGCTTTGAAGATGAGTTTAGCTGCAGAGTTTTGGACTTGCTGAAGAGGTCTAAGGATTTTCTGTGTGCAACCCACAAGGAGTGAATTACAATAATCCAATCTAGACAAAATGCATGCGCCAACTAGTGTTTTTGTTGCTTCTTGTGTACCCCCGTTGGGGTGCCGGGGTTTTTAGTATAAATAGTATCCCCACTTTCTGGAAATTTTGTGCTTTAAATTCCCACTGTCGCTGTCTTTCTCATTTGCTCTTTCTCATTCCTGCTCTGTTCTATCAATCTGCTATACTATCGTCTTCTTCGCTAGACCAGTCTCCTACCTTTTTTCTTGAAAACTCTTCCGGGACAAGACTCCTTGTTTGTGTATGAGGTCTGTTGGATCAGCTTGGGAATATTGGACGCTTTCTGCCAGGTGGTCACTAGGGCTTCCTATGATGTTATTATTTAGCAATGTAGGCATTTTATATGTATGTGTTTTGTTGATAATTTATAATGATGGAAGTCACGGTGGCCTAATGGTAGAGCTTTGGCTTGCGGATCTGAAGGTCCCGGTGTCACATCCTTCAAGTTCCGGGTTTCCTAGTTTATCCGAGCGCATTTGCGCATGCGCCAGGTCATGTCGGGCCGGCTTTTTCACGAAGTTCTTAGGCGTCATAACCCTAACCCTAACCCAAACCCTAACCCTAACCCTAAACTCTTAACTCTAACCCAAACTTTAACCCTAAACCTTACGAAGACTATGATAGCACTGTGCGCATGCGTCGAATTTTGTAACGCGTCGATCAATCAGAATGCTCCCATTCGCTCCCAGCCCAGCTAAGATACTAGGAACTGTGAGGATGTCACACCGGGTTCGAGCCCAGGCCGGGGCATTGTGTTGTGTCCTTGGGAAAGACACTTTACTCCCGTTTCCTACTCCTTCGGATGAGAGTATAAACCGAGGTCTAGTCTGTGCCGCATACATTCCATCATAACGGACTTTAAAGATCCTGACGCTCATGTCCTAGACGGGTGAGTGCCGGTAACAAGAACACACCCAGCATGCACATAGGTCCTTCTCCCCCATCCCTGGCTGCCCAGGATTGTGCTCAGTCGTCCGGGCGTCAGACCATGCGCCCAAAGGCTACGGGTGGGCGTCTCGGGCGGCTTTAGTTAGATCCTGTATTGGCCAGCGCCTTGAGCAGCTCTTGAGCTGGAAAAGCGCTATATAAGAACGATTAAATAAAATAAAATAAATGATGTTTGTATTCTATTTTGTTTTTGTAAACGGGGGTTCGATAAGTTGGGTTGAAGCCTCAGCCGTCCCCTGCGTGGGATGTCTTTATTGTAAAGGGACTGGCTGGTGGAGGGCATTCAGTTTTCCCACTAGGGTTGTTTCAGCAGATCTTTTATGCGGATCGGGGGGTTGTCCGGTCCTGATTTGGTTCGGAAGAGTCCGCTGGACCTAAAGCAACAATTATCTAATGTAATGTAATGTAATGCTTCTTGTGTGAGATACTGTCGAATGGAGCTTATGCGTCTAAGTTCAATGTATGCAATCTGACGAAGTTTTTGCAATGTGTTGCTTCATGGAGAAAATCCTGATCGAGAAAAAACCCAAGGTCGCGAACAGTGTCAGAAAAAGAAATAGAAGTAGTTCCAACAGTGATAGTTGAGGGAAGAGAAGAGGAATCTGCAGATGACGGAGAAACACGGAGAGCCTCAGTTTTTCCCGGGAATCGAACCCGCGACCTTCAGCAGAGGAAACCGGCGACTGACCCACTGCGCCACCGGGCAACCCCACACTAAGAGTTTCCGCACTGGTCAAACCGTCATAAGCACTTTAATCTCCGCTGTGTGCATTCTAGTTATACGGAAGATTTTAAGTGTACAGGTTTTTGTGCTATGGGATTAGAACTCGGGATCGCCTAAGACGTAGGCCTTTCTAGGGTCTCCTTGTTACTGCGCACAGAGGTCGAAAGAGTCAAGGGCTGCCAGACATTAAAGACCTATCCAATTTTGCCTCGACAATTAAGACTGATTGTTGGGGGTTTTTTTTTTCGCTTTTTTTTTTTTGGCAAGCTTGTTCGATTCATTGTTTGATCTGACTCGTTGATAGATAGATTGCTGAATAGATTGATTGGATGATTTAAAAAAAAAATCTGGACAGTGGACGCCAATGCATATATACATTTGAAAGATCGACTCTTTTCTTTTCTGTCTATCTATCTGTCTGTCTTTCTCTCTTCTCTTGTTTTCGTCTTTCTTGTTGTTGGTGTTGTTGTTATTGTTGTTGTATTTATTATTTTTGTTGTTGTTGTTGTTCATCTTCTTCAAATGTGTTTCTCAAATATGAAATTGTGTTTTTTTATTATTACGGATTTGTATGGTCGTAAGAGAGAGACAGACAGACAGAGACAGAGACAGAGAGAGTTACGGAGACAGAGACAGGCAGAGAGACAGAGACAGAAATAGAAAGACAGACAGAGAGAGACAAAGACAGAAATAGGCAACCAAATTTGTTGTACAAACATGTTGTACTCATTGTACAGGCGGTATTAAATTAAGAACAAGTCCAGTATTGGATTTGAGACCTTGATTTCGCGCTCTACCACTGATCTCAGCGAGTTTGCCGTAAAATTAAGCAGCAAATTCGTGCCACTGTTTTTTTTTTTTTTTTTTTTTTTTTTTTTTAAATAAATCCCTAGATTAAGATGGCTAGATCATGGAATTTTAAAGAAAAATGTCTTATTGTGTTTCGTATTTCAAATTCAATGTATTTGTTAATGCGCCATGTGGGTGCCAAGTTCGACCCTGTATGGGCCAGCGCCTTGAGCAGCTTTTACGCTGGAAAAGCGCTCTATAAAAACGAATAAATAAATAATTAACGTTAATTACACACACACACACACACACACACATACACACACACACACACACACAAAAGAATACAAACATCATTATAAAATGTCAACAAAACACCTACATATAAAATGTCCACATTGCTAAATAATAACATCATAGGAAGCCCCAGTGACCACCTGGCAGAAAGCGTCCAATATTCCCAAGCTGATCCAACAGACCTCACACACAAATGAGGAGTTTTGTCCCGGAAGAGTTTTCAAGAAGAAAGATAGGTGATTGGTCTAGCGAAAAAGAAGATAGTATAGTAGATTGACAGAACAGAGTAGGAATGAGAAAGAACAAAGGAGAAAGACAGCGACAGTGGGAATTTAAAGCACTCAATTCCAGAAAGTGGGGATACTATTTATACAGAAACCCCCGGCACCCCCACGGGGGAATTCAAGGTGGCGGTCGAGAGACGGGAGTCAAATACTCCGCTTGGCTACATTAGCTATAGTGTTACAGGAGAGCTGACTTGACTGAAGGCGCAGCGTTTTTGGAAAGAATTGGCACCAGCGGTCTTGACATCTACTTACTTATACCTACTTTATACTTAATGATATCGATGTAGTGAACCTAAAAGACCTGTTCGTCGTTCTAGATTGTTCACAAAAACATAACGGTGGCATGCGTGTTAGTACAGTTCATAGGCAGGATAAAAAGGTTCTTGGGTACTAACGGTGGCATTCCGGATTGTACAGATTAAGGTTATCCCTCCAGAAGAAGTCATGCCGTCCCTTTAAGCTACTGACATATGGGGTCGTGACGACCCCATCTGGCAAACCATTCCAGGTATTGACAACTCTCTGGGAGAATAAATTGCTGCGGATGTTTAGCCTGCAGGGACCTTTCACTAAATTCAAGGGGTGGCCACGTGTATCTCTGCTGTTAGCTAAATGAAAGCAAGGATATATAGTAAGAGAGGATTGGTATCTTCAGAGCTTTCATGCTTGCCGGCCCTCGTCTGCCGCTGGCTGGCTCGCTGTTGGCAATCATCACTTCCGGTTTGCGATTTGCGAAAAGGAAAGCATGGCGTGTATTTTGGACGACGATCGCTTGGAGGAACTTTATAAGGTAATTTACTAGTTTTATTTCAAAGAAAGAATAATAATGTCAAACTACATAAAATGAATATATACTTAAAATAACTAAACATTTCTGGGTTTCATTTTTTACTGTAAGCCAGGCTTACAGTTTATAAATAAAAAATGAAACTCAGAAATGTTTAGTTATTTTAAGTATATATTCATTTTATGTAGTTTGACATTATTATTCTTTCTTTGCCTGAATGACGAATTGTTGTCAGATTCTGAGATTGTCACATTGTGTGACTCGGTGACCAGTCACTCTCAGTCTCACTGTCTTTTACGAACTTTTCTGTCAAGTGAAATGTGCGATAAAAACGATTTTCTTTTTATTTAGATGACCCCATTCATGTTGCGCTTGTCTTTGTGAAATTCGAGGATTTTTTTTTCCAAACATTTAATTTCAGGAGGTTGAACTGGAACTGGAAGTTGCAACATCCGTGAATGAACTCAATTTGGAGAGCAACAGTTTTTCTACACAGTCTACAGTAAGTGCTTTGTTCAGACATTCCTGTCATTTTCTGAGTCGCGTGACTAATGTATGGAGTAGGATTATGTTTGTTGAGATTTCCGTTTTTAAAAGTTTGTTTTCCATGATTAAATGTTTAATGGTTAAGAGTTAAGACAGTCTTGAGTATAAAAAGACAGTCTTGAGTATTGGCTTCGTTTGGGTAGATATGCACACACTATAGTTTCTTTGTTTGGAGCTTTCCTACACTTAAAAAAAACAAAAACATATAACATCTATATATGTAAATTTGGGATATGTTTGTTTTTTATGGTTCATATCTTTTGCAGCAGACCAGACAGGCACACATTTCTGTCGACAGCCAGTCTCAATCAGCCAACAAGCCGCCTAAAGTTGCTGTAAGTATGTAAATAATAAATTGTGCTCTATTTTGCATTTTGTAATATATAATTTATAAACATGAAGCAAGGCTCATTATTACTTTGTTCTACGAGTACCTGCACCCTCAAATGACTGAATTACCTTTTTAAATTTTGTTGTGTACATTTTTATTAATAGTTTGTAGGGGTAGTGGGGAGGCGCTGGTCTCCAATGCCAACGGTCGTGGGTTTGAGCCCCGCATGGGGCAAAAAAATTATTACTAAGGTATGAGACTTTACGGGTCACCGAGGGTTCTCTCCGGGTATTCCGGCTTCCTCCATCCCTTCAAAATAATATTGGATGCAGCCAATTTAATTTAAACAAAAAAACTATTTTCCTTACAGTTTTCTAATAGCAACCTCCATGCCTTTTGCACCACGTGTGTATTTTGTATACTGTTGTCCTTGTTGTGTGTCTGTCATATGTTTGTTGCACCTGAGCTTGTATGTTGGTATAGATCACCGCGCTTTGAGTTTGAAATCATTCGAAGTAAAGCGCATATTAGCATCCATTATTATTATTATTATTATTATTATTATTATTATTATTATTATTAGTGATTTGTTTGTTTATTTATTGCTTATGGTCCAGCAGACTACACAAAGCCATATCAGGACCAACTCCCCCCCCCCCTCCCCCCCACTGTATGTATGGCCCACAAATAAATCGACCCAAATCACATGGTAACTTAAAATATTATACTCTGTTGTTAATGCTCATGTAGAAAAATAACTTACCAAACCATTGGTAAAACACTACCTCGAAATGTCTTCTATTACAGTATTAGATGGCATTTCAATATAGTGTTTTAACAGTCGTAAGGTAAGTTAATTTTTTACATGAGCATTAACAACAGCGTATAATATAAATTAAATATCTCAATTGTTTGTCAACTTACATGCTAATATTCTGAAATGTGTGCTTTACCCAGGGCTTGATTTTGTTTTTGAAAATGGGAAAAAAAAGATGACACGTGGAATTTTATTAAAATTTTTTGGTGCAGGTAACCTTGGAAATAATAGTACAAGCATGTGAAAAAGTTGGAGCAGAAGAGAGCATGCTCAGTCAGGTGCGCCAGGCTTGCCTAAACTGCGATAGTAAGTAAACATCATTGCAAAATCATTGTACAAAAATGTCTCACATACCATTAAACTCTATGGGGCAGCTGCTCACATTATATTGATGCCATCTAACCAGTACATTGTTGGCTATGTTTGGGTAGAAGAGAGGGTCACACATTAATCTGGCTGGAATTGTAACTTGCAATATTTAGCACCTTCTTATTGTGATCATTCAAAAAAATTTGTTACAGGTGTAAAAAAAAGGGGGAGAATGGATGATGAATTAATCAGAAATTAAGAATAAGAGTTCAATAGTACCATGAGTACCATGCTAAGATTAATAAAATACTGAAAGTCATAAATTTTAGAGTTTAAAATGGACAGTAATTTGTAAATATGTCATTGGCAACCTTAAAACTGTATAATAGTTTAGATAAATGAAGTGCTGATTCCGTGGTCAACAATCTGTTACATGATTAAACATTTTAGTTAGAAAACCCAACATGCCAGTTGGAAGCCAACGCGAAAAAAGCAAGTAGCTCATGCATGTATTTTTATTCATGAATTAATGAGTTATTCACTTTATTGGCATTCAGTTACCCCTCATTTTTTTATTTTGCTTGTTAAACAGGGCAGGAAGTTCTACAAAAAATGCGCTTTTTGGACAGCTGCATAGTGCCAAGACAGTGCTTCCCAGGAAGTGCCAAAGAAAAGGCATGGACCAAATTCTATACTGCTGTTGCAAGCCAGGAAAACACAAAAGAACTTGATGACTTGTTGACGCCCCAAGTGGCTTCCTTGTTGTGTTTGGAGGTGTTTGATTTAATTGTAAAATCGTTTGACAACCTACCAGATCGAGAAGAGATAAATAATGGGACCATCACTGATGCTGAAAAAGATGTGGTGTCCTATGTAGGTGGATTTGTGCTTCAAAAACTGAAGCAACGAGCATGCAGACTCAATGACATATCTGAACAGAACAACATTCTGAAGTGCATCCAGACTTTGATGGCAGACACAGCAGTAGCAAATAGTATGACAGCAATTTTAGATAGAGGGGGTTTGATTAAACTTAATCATTTATCTGAAAGTATCTTCTTTGGTTTTGAGTCATCATTTCGAGGGCTCTTTGATAATAAAATGTCTAAAATGTGTGTCTCTGAATATTTTGAGTCTTGTCAACACTTGGTGTTAAGTTTGTTTTATGAGGCTGTTTACAGAGTCCAAGCTGAAGATAGACTCAAAGAGAAACTGTTCAGGGACATGGTTTTACTTTATTTTAAGATCAGGGCTCACCATAAGTGCAAAGATTATATGGACAGCCGAAGCCGCCAGTCTCACAAAGACAAACGTGAAAAAGCTCTCAGGAAACGTCTGAGGAAAGACACCTAACTATCTTGATTTTTATATTTTATTTTTTGAAGTTATTATTTTTTTTGCTAGTCTGCACTGCCAGGGTTACAGACTATGAATATAGTGAAATATTGATGGGAAAAAAAGTTAACTTGTTATATAAAATGTTTGATAATAATTAAAACAGATGATTGCTGCTTGGTTATTAATTTTTCAATAATAATAATACAGGATGCTAATACGTGCTTTTCTTCGAATGATTTTAAACTCGAAGCGTGGAGATCTATACCAACATACACGCTCACGTGCAACAAACATATTACAGACACACAAAAAGGACAAGAGTATACAAGACATACACGTGGTGTAAATGCAAGGAGATCGCTATTAGGAAAATTTAAGGAAAATAGTTTAGTATTTTTAAAATTAAATTGGCTGCATCCAGTATTATTTTGAAGGCAGGGAGGAAGCCGGGGTGCCCGGAGAGAACCCTTAGTAATAAATTGTTTGCCCTGTGCGGGGATCGAACCCACTACCGTCGGCATTGGAGACCAGCGCCTAACCACGGCGCTACAGGCCACAATAACACACACACAAAAAAACAAACACTCTCTCTGCTCTCCCTTTTATTTCCAACTACTCTGTTTCTACACATTTATGATGCATAAGGATAATGATCAGTTAAACAAACCAGTATTGTTAACAACTGTTGAACAAGTTGGGTTTTTTTTGGGAAAGTTTAATTTTTATATCTCCTCATTTCAGTCAAATGGGGAGGTGAGAAGGGTACATCAAACAAAGAAGAAAAAAAATCCAACAGTGATCTCTGAGCACAAAAAAAAAGAAAAAAAGTAATAATAGTAATAGTAGTGGTAGTCTATGATATTATAATTATACAATCCATCAACAGCATTTAGCATTACTTTTTTAAGGTCCAGTTAACTCGTTATCAGGACCGTTGGACAGGACAATACAACACATGATATATATAGTGAAAGGTATTGTCATACTAAGATGAAGGCATGTCTTTCTAAAATAGTGTATTATGATCACATAATAGTTCAGTAATTTTCAGTAAAATTTTGTAAACACAACAATGACTGCATGTAACATTGATATTTCGAATATTCCGATTCAGCCTTTAATACCTCAAATCCCATATTGGGAACATTTATCTGCTAACTTTGATATTATTTATTTATTATTTAATCGTTCTTATATAGCGCTTTTCCAGCTCAAGAGCTGCTCAAGGCGCTGGCCGATAGAGGATCTAACTCAAGCCGCCCGAGACGCCCACCCGCAGCCTATGGGCGCATGGTCTGACGCCCGGACAACTGAGCACAATCCTGGGCAGCCAGGGATGGGGGAGAAGGACCTAGGTGCATGCTGGGTGTTTTCTTGTCACCGGCACTCACCCGTCTAGGACATGAGCGTCAGGATCTTTAAAGTCCGTTATGATGGAATGTATGCGACACAGACTAGACCTCGGTTTATACTCTCATCCGAAGGAGTAGGAAAACAGGAGTAAAGTGTCTTTCCCAGGGACACAACACAATGGCCCGGCCAGGGCTCGAACCCGGGACCTTCCGATCCGCAAGCCGAAGCACTACCATTAGACCACAGTGCCTAGAATATTATAATATTACTAAAGGGGAAAACAATAATTTCTTATAAGTGAATTGAAAGAACACTTAGAACAATATTATCCAAATCATCTAAAAATATTTACAGATGTATTTATACTGGAATCATCTAATAGTGGTGCAGGGTTTGTTATACCAGCTTTGAAAGTAGAAAATTCGTATTATATTGGAAAAGGATTTTCTATATTTTCCTGTGAATTATATGCCATATTAAGAGCATTACAATATATTCTTGAAACATCCCTGGATATAGTTAACTTACTCATTTGTGTCGATTCAAAATCAGTTTTACAGTCGATTCAAAACTGGGAATATACTACTAGACCAGATCTAATATTTGAAATTAAGCATATAATACATCCAATTATTAGCAGAGGTACAAATGTTGATTTTTGTTGGGTTCCGTCTCATTCTGGCTTGTACTGGAATGAGCAGTCGGACAAACTTGCCAAAATTGGAGCAAAAAATACAAATTCGATATCAAATTGTAATATTACATTATCTAGGCATGAATTGGTTTCATTAGTAGAAAAGACATTTTCAAAAATCAGTAAACAAGCATAACATTTTATCATGTAGTAGAAATATTTCAAAAATCATATATAAAATGCGTTTGAATTCATAAAGCACAAAATACATTACTGATATTCATTGTATATGTCAGCAACCAATGTCTGTACAACATTTATTATTTGAATGGACAACATTATTACCATTATACAAGGCAAATAATGTCTCGATCAATGAAACCGATAGTATGACAGATATTTTATATAACCCTACACTTATTTAAAAAATCGCTTACTTTATCTTACATACTGACATCAAAAACATTTTTTGATTAAGTACATAAATATGTGTTTATGTTTATGCATGTGTGTTTGTGTGTATGTCTATGCATATATATGTTTGTGAAAGTCTAATATCATTTTACTACTATATAATCCTTGATGAAAGCTATGTCTCTCAGCTGCGTAGATACAGTTAACGTACTTGTAGATCGTCATGTCGATCATTTCAGCTCTGTGTTCTAGACTTGGGAGTTTAGTGTTGCCAGTCATTCGTTGTATGGCTTATTTTTGAGGGAAAAGAAGAGCCTAGTGGCACGACCTTGCACCTCTCCTACGTCAGCACAGAGGGCTTTGTGGCATGGCTGCAATTCAGAATGTCCATATTCCAGAACAGACTTTTGAAGAATTGGACGAACAGATCCTCTGTCAGGTAATCAAAGTAGCGTCTGATGACATGATGACCACGATTTGATTCGCTTTGGTTATTGTCTTGCCTTTAATGGTCCTTGAAGTACAAGTTACTGTCGACATAATACCCCCAGGTCTTTCTTCACCTCTGACTCTTGAGTATGACACGGCATTTCTTGCCATCTTTGGTAAATCTCATAGAGTACTCCGCTGTAGATTTTTTGTGCCCCAGTTTGAGGACATGGCATTTCTCAGGGTGAAACTTCAACAACCAGCGATCAGACCAGTCTTGCAGCCTATCTAAGTCATCCTGTAGAGCTATGACTGCATCCTCTGTGTCGCTGCGTGTATATAACTTTGTGTGGTCTGCAAAATGTTTCACTGAGCTGGTGCATAGATCAAGTAGGTCGTTGATGTCCTATCCTATCCTATCCTATCCTATCCTAACCCGTAACTCGAAAGTCTTTGGAGCACCACAGATGATCGTTTAACCAGCGTACTCCATCTTTCTCTGTCCTCAGCAACCCTCATGGCTTTGCTCAGTGTTAAGCCAGTCCATTCTCGAATTTTGTCCTCCCACCTCTTTTTTTGTCTCCATCTTCTTCTGCTTCCTTCCTTCGTTGATGTACAAAACGAATAACTGAGGACCCAGAATTCTGCCCTGGGGAACACCCAGAGCCACGCTTGCTTCAGAAGCCCGAGCGGCGTTTACGATAACAGTCTGGAGTCGGCCTGCCAGAAAAAGACCAATCCAAACAAGGACCCTCCTGCGGAGTCCATGCGCTTCCACGTTTGACAGAAGCCTTCGGTGAGCAACAGAATCAAACGCTTTCATAAAATCTGTGTAGACGACATCAATGTTACTCTTCAGCGTCGACGATCTCTGTCCAACTATCCATGACGTCCAACAGCTGGGTTGTGCAAGATTTACCCTGGAAAAAGCCATACTGGTGCTTGTTGATCAGAAAGTTCTTATGGAGATGGTCTGTGATTCTGCCCAGGACGATGGATTCCATGACTTTGCAGATAATGCAGGTCAGGCTTACCGGTCGGTATTTGCTAGTATAGTCGACTTGCCCTTTTTAAAGATCGGGTTAACCATGGCCTTTCTCCAGTCAGTATTTGCCTAGAGGCGAGAGGCCGTCAAGTAGCCTACATATATAAAGGCACGGGAGACAGGCCACTGCAAATAGTCCCACCGCCGTAGCTCAATTGGTAGAGCGTTCGCCTGGCACACCGATGATCCAGGTTCGAATCCCGTGGTGGGCGAAATAAAATGTGGCCATTTTCACTGTCCATTTTAGCAGTATGATTGCTTTGGTGGTTCAGTGTTGATTCAGGTCCCTAACCCTCTTTCCCTGGGATGGTTATCCCCGTCTGCCATATCGCCAATGGTAGGAGTAGACGTTAAACCTCAATGTTCATTCATTCACTGCTAATAACCTAAGTGATGTTTCTACGAAGTTTGGTCAAAATCAGTTCAGTGGTTCTTGATATGTGGCTTCAAACGAACTGACAGGCAGACCGACATTTGGCTCGCTCTGATTCCCTCTGACTATTATTTTTAAAATATTTCAAGAAATGCCTGGAAATGCAAAAATCATAACTTGTATTTTCAGCAGTGTTCAGTTTCTTTCATAATCTATTTTTCCCTGTTCGCATTCTTTTTACACACAGACCCCTAATTTGTGTTTCACTGCCTGTCAACCCATTTTCACTGTGTTGAAACGTGACATTCAGTCTATTGAGATCGCCCCCTAATTATCTACCCGCGTGCTCATTCAGGCGAATGCAACCCCCGGCAAATTATGACTGTTATGAAGAGGGTAAGAAAACAGGGCGCAACATCGAATTAACTGGGCGCAGGGTCTCTCAGAGGGTCACGAGAAGCCACAGTAGTAGTAGTAGTAGTAGTAGTAGTAGTAGTAGTAGTAGTAGTAGTAGTAGTAGTAGTGGTGGTGGTGGTGGTGCGCACCCGATACACATCTATTCAGACTCCTTTAAGGCACCCGATACACATCTATTCAGACTCCTTTAAGGAGTCTGACAGAGCCTAGGCCAGGAGAGGTTTAACCAGTCACGGCAGCAACTGGCACACTCTGCTAGATACCTTAAAGGAGTAGTAGTAGTAGTAGTAGTAGTAGTAGTAGTAGTAGTAGTAGTAGTAGTAGTAGTAGTAGTAGTAGTAGTGAGCACTGCTTTGTATACGCTTGAAGCTCTATAGTCACGAGAAAATCGCAATTTCACTGCAGTGAACTCATGAAAATAGAAAAATGTAAGTTTCGTCTCCTCTAGGGGACGAATTAGGTCAATCGGTATTAGTTTGTAGGTCAACTGTCTTTTACGAACCCTTTGAGAATATTTTTGAACCGTTTGTTGCCGCCGGATAGTGTCCTCACTTGGTTTCATGCAATTTAAGAATCCATCAAGGCAATTGGGTTTTTGAGACGGAAAGAGCGGAATATTGTAGAGCAACATTCTGTATAATTATATTTATAGTGAAATTGCGCTTTTTCCGTCACTATAGCGCTTGAAGCGTGTAGGAAGTAGCTACTACTACTACTACTACTACTACTACTACTACTACTACTACTACTACTACTACTACTCCTTTAAGGTATCTAGCAGAGTGTGCCAGTTGCTGCCATGACTGGTTAAACCTCTCCTGGCCTAGGCTCTGTCAGACTCCTTAAAGGAGTCTGAATAGATGAGCATCGGGTGTAGTAGTTGTAGTAGTAGTAGTGGTAGTAGTAGTAGTAGTAGTAGTAGTTTGTAATAGTAGTAGTGGTAGTAGTAGTGGTGGTAGCGGTAAAAGTTAGTAATACTAACAGCAGGTGTTAGTAATAGTAACAGCAGTGGTAGTAACAGTTACAATACAATACACTACACTACACTACACTACACTACACTACACTACACTACACTACACTACACTACAATACAGTACAATACAGTACAATACAATACAATACAATACAATACAATACAATACGTATTTATTGGTCTCACACAGAGCTATTGCAGTGGCGGCAGCACAGAAGTATTTACACATGTAAAATCCTCCTATCCTATCCTATCCTATCCTATCTTATCCTGTCCCGTAACTCGGAAGTCGTAGGGGCACCACAGATGACCGTCGAACCAGCATACTCCACCTTTCTCTGTCCTCAGCAGCCCTGATGGCTTCGCTCAGTGTCAAACCAGTCCATTCTCGAATGTTGTCCTCCCACCTCTTTTTTGGTCTCCCTCTTCTTGTACATCCTTGCACTGTGCCTTGCAGAATAGTCTTTGCAAGGCCTGATGATCTGGTGACGTGGCCATACCATCGGAGTTTCCGTTTCTTCACCACTGTTAGCAGGTCATCGTGTTGTCCAATGGCTTGTGTGATGGTCTGTCGGACTTCGTCGTTGGTGATGTGTTGGGTATAGGAAATGCCCAGAAGTCTTCTGTAGCACCTCATCTCCATGCTTTGTATTCTTCGTTGGAGATCTGCTGTGAGGGTCCATGCTTCGCAAGCATATAGGAAGATGGAGATGACAAGGGAGCGCAGCAGTCTTACTTTGGAATGTAGACTGATGGTCCTGTCTTTCTAAATGGGCTTCAACCTTGTCAGGGCAGCAGTTGTTTGTGCGATCCTGGAGAGGACTTCTTGTCGGGACCCATTGTCTGATACAATGGCTCCTAAATATTTGAAGCTATGCACTGTGTTGAGGGATTGGCCTTGGACTTTGATGTCCGTATTGAGGCCATTGGTGTTGTTGGTCATCATTTTGGTCTTCTCTGCACTTATTTCCATTCCATAGGCTCTGGAGGTGGTGTCAATCCTCTGTACCAGCTGTTCAAGTTCTTGTTCCTCTCCAGCCAATCCATCAATGTCATCTGCAAAACGAAGATTGGAGATTGCTCTACCCCCTATGCTGACTGTGCCTTCATGGTCTGCAAGAGCATCTGACATGATGCGCTCTAGGAAGATGTTGAAGAGTGTTGGAGAGAGTAGGCATCCTTGACGCACACCGATTGTTGTTCTGAACCAGTTCCCGATGGCGCTGTTGTGGAGGACTGCACTGGTAGCCTTGTCATACCGGCTTTTGATGACTTCAATAATTTTAGGGCTGATGTTGTACACTTTCATTGTTGCCCATAGAGATGCATGCCAGACTCGGTCAAAAGCCTTCTTGAAGTCTATGAACACATGATATAGATGTTGTTGGTGCTGTAGGTATTTCTCACAGATTATTTTGAGGTTGAAATCTGCTCAGTGGTATTTCGCCCTGCCCTGAATCCTGCTTGTTCTTCAGCTATGATTTTATCAGCTTGGGGTTTCAACCTGTTGAGTATTATTTTCAGGAGGACCTTGCTGGGATGGCTGATGAGGCTGATGGTCCGGTAATTTTCACACTCCTGAAGGTTACCTTTTTTGGGAAGAGTGATGACAAGCGACTGGGTCCATGGTATAGGCCACTCCCCACTCTGCCATATCTTGTTACAGATAATGGTGAGGGCATCAATCATCGCTTCTCCTCCTGCTTGTAGCAGTTCCGCGGGTATGTTGTCCACTCCCGCTGACTTCCCTTTCTTTAGCGCTTGCACTGCTGCCTCAACTTCTTCCCGGAGATTTGGGAGGATTTCTTCTTCTCTGTTCTCGGGACATGCTAGAACTGATGGGTCTCCATTTGGTGTATGGTTGTAAAGGTCAGAGCAGTACTCCGTCCATCTGTCCAAGACTTCTTGTTCTTCTGTTAGCCATATGCCAGACTTGCTTTGGATCGTGGAGACTTTGGGCTGTTTGACACTGACTTGTCAGCTGCTTCACAGTCTGGTAGGCCTTCTTGCTGTTGTTCTTGTTCAGACTGTTGATCTTCTATCCAGTTCTCCTTTGCTGTGCGCATGCCTTTTCGGATGTCACTGTTGATTTTTCAGTAGACATCAGCTCCCTGTGAGGTGTTCTTTTTCTTTTTCATCTCTCTTCGTTTATCACACAGATCCAAAAGTTCAGGTGTGATCCACGGCTTCTTCTTTGGTCGGTGCTTGCCAAGGATCTCAGTGGCGGCATCTGTCACAGCTGAGTTGAAGGTGGTGGTCATGGTGTTGACATTTACTTCACCAGCCCCCAAAATGAGCAGTGGTGCAAATTTCCCTCCAATTGTGGCCTGAAATAGTTCTGCCACCTCCGGGTCTTGCAGTTTGTCCAGGTCGAACTTCAGTCTAGTGCACTTTGCTGTATTTACTCTCTTCAAGTGGAGCCGGAAAGACATCATCACGAGATCGTGGTCACTTCCGATGTCTGCTCCTGGAAAAGTGCGTGTCCTGCCAATGTTGATGCTTGATCTGAAGCGTTTCTTGACCATGATGTAGTCTATTTGGTTGTGACGCTCCCCGCCAGGACTGTGCCATGTCCATCGTCTGAAGTTTTTGTGGAGACCAAGCGTGTTTGCCAGTACCAGATTGTTGTATCCGGCAAACTCCAAGAGTCTCAGACCCCTGTCATTTGTCTCGTTGTTGCAGTGGGGTCCACATGTGTCTCCCCAGTTGTGGTGCGCATCCTGGCCAACCTTGGCATTCCAGTCGCCTTGCACTATGACTATGTCCTTCTTCGGCACTTGGTCAAGGACCGCCTGTAGATTTTCATAAAAATCCTCCACTTCGCTGTCGTCATAGTCTGATGTTGGGGCATAGGCCTGGATAATGGTGATGTTGAAAGGGGCTGCTCTCAGGCGGATGGTAATGAGTCTACTGGAGACTGGGCGGCAACCCATGACAGTGGCTAGAATGTTCTTGTGGACCAAGAATCCAACGCCGTGTTCGTGCCTGTCATCTCTACCGCTGAAATAGAGCTTGTGGCCTTTGTCGGTCGTTGTTTCACCTAGGCCTTTCCAGCGCAGTTCGCTGATTCCTAGAACGTTCCATCGATAGTGGTCCAACTCGTGGGCCAGTTCTTCTAATTTTCCTTCCGCAGTTAGGGTCCTGACATTCCAGGTTCCTATGACGATGTTGTTTCTCGTGCGGATCTTGCTAAATTGTCCATCAGTAGCATACTTAACACCTCCGTCCTGGTGGCCAACGGAACGCGCGGTCCTTGTGCCGGGCGACGACCGATCCGGTATGGAATTAGTGGATTGTGTCATCATGTAGTGTGTCTTGGGCAAGAAAGACCTGGCGGTGCCCAATCCTCTCCAGGCTGTTGGCCACAGCCGAAATCCACGAATACAGTGTGGCTCGCCTTGGCCCTGAGCACATGGTCGTTGAACCTGTAGTAACGTGAGGTTCCTCCGCCCTGGCCGGTGACTTCTGTGTAGAAGACTTTCGCCCAGTGATGCCGTGCTAACATCACCCCTGTTAGTCGCCTCTTACGACACGCCGGGAAACGTTGGGTCTATTCTATTTATTGCCCGAACCCACAGATGTCTTCGCTCAGTGTCAAACCAGTCCATTCTCAAATGTTGTCCTCCCACCTCGTTTTCGGCCCCCCCCTCTTCTTCTACCTCCTTGCACTGTGCCTTGCAGAATGGTCTTTGCAAGGCCTGATGATCTGGTGACGTGGCCATACCATCGGAGTTTCCGTTTTATCTTATCCTATCCTATCCCATAACTCGAAAATCGTTGGAGCACCACAGATGATCATTTAACCAGCGTACTCCATCTTTCTCTGTCCTCAGCAACCCTCATGGCTTCACTCAGTGTAAAGCCAGTCCAGTCTCGAATGTTGTCCTCCCACCTCATTCTATGTCTCCCTCTTCTTCTGCCTCCTTGCATCGTGCCTTACAGGATTGTCTTAAACAATGCCTGATGCTCTGGTGACGTGACCAAACCATCGGGCGCTTCGTAACGTTTCTTCACCACTGTGAGCATATCATCATGTTGTCCAATGGCTTGTGTGATGGTCTGTCGGACTTCGTCGTTGGCGATGTGCTGGGTATAGGAAATGCCCAGAAGTCTTTTGTAGCACCTCATCTCCATGCTTTTTATTCTTCGTTGTAGGTCTGCTGTGAGGGTCCATGGTTCGCAAGCGTACAAATTTAACATTTACACGATAAAAAAAGCATTAAAAAAACATAAAACGAACAGTAACAATACAGTTGTAAAAGTAGAAGTAAAATGCTAACGCGATAGTAGTAGAAGGTAGTAACAGTAGTAGCAGTAGTCTTTAGTATTAATTATTATTAGTGGCACTAGTGCAGATGATAGTTAGTCAATGTGTATAGGTCCAGTGAACTGCAAAGAGCCGATCAGGATCACAACTGGGTTGAAAGAGGACTCGCCCCCGATCCGTATAAAAGATCTGATGAAACAACCCTAATGGTAACACTGAAGGCACTCCATGCACAAACCGATCAATGTACAATAAAGGCATCCCATGCAGGAGACCCTGAGGCTGTCTCTAATTTATTGAACCCCCGTTTACAAAAAAACAAAAACAAAGAAACAACACGTCTTTATAAAACACTAGTGGTTTTTGTACCCTGGCAAGCCAGGGTACACAGGTTGCTGTTTAAAATGTAGACAGAGACAACTGTTGTCTGCGAGTTTCATTTGGACGATGATACCTCCCCATATCCCCCTTGATACCTCCCCATATCCCCCTTGATACCTCACCATACCCCCCCCCCCTGATATCTCCCCGTCCCACCCCCATGATGACTCACCATACCCCCTTGATACCTCCCCGAACCCACTTGATACCTCCCCATACCCCCTTGATACCTTCCGTACCCCCCTTGTAACCTACCTGTACCCTCCTTGATACTTCCCGTTGATCGTTTCGCAGGTATGGATGAAAGGAATCGACCATCACCATACCCCCTTATATATACCCGTATCCCCGTTATGCCTACCCATGCCCCTTTAAACCTACCCGTAACCCCCTTTTACCTACACGTACCACCCCATCCCAATCCTTGGTAATAATAATAATAATAATAATAATAATAATAATATTGAATATAGAATAATGCAAATAGAAATAATAAAAAACACCAGGGTTTTAGAATAAAATTTGATGTAAGATATTATAATTATAATAATAATAATAATAATAATAATAATAATAATAATAATACTAATACTAATACTAATAATAATAATAATAATAATAATAATAATAATAATAATAATAATAATAATAAAGTTAAAGGCAAAAAGCCTAAATTAAAAAGCAAAATATCCATATTGTAGTGTTAAAAAAAAAACATTAAAAAAAAAAACATGGCCCACCGGAGATTTGGACTCGGGTCCCCTGCACGGCAGGCAAAAGTCTTACCAACTGAGCTACCAAGCTTTCATGCAAAGAATATCAATTTTTTGGTCTATATGAGAAAACATGCTGAAACCTCGATTCGATTTTTAATTAATCAAATTTAATTAGTTAAACACAAAATTTTGTAAGATTGGTGACATGAGTGCAAAAGTGTTTTGAATGGAAATAAAACAAAATTTGCGGTATTACGGAACGGCAAGTTCTTGACACGGGTTGAATGGAAACCGCGCGCGGAATGAGGCTATTGCAGTTTGTGGACATTTTGTTTATTTATTTATCTCAGAAACGGTTAAACGTTCGGTAAGGAAATGTCGGCTATAACGATTTCGCAGGTTTTGAGCGCACAACAGGCCGAAACCCAGCACCCAGCACTTGCCCAGATCAGCGTCCATACCGGACAAACTTTACAGTAGTGTCGAAGAAGGACTTCCGGCTAAGCAATTTATATATATAGATTAACAAAACACATACTTATAAACTGCCTACATTGCTAAATAATAATACCATAGGAAACCCTAGTGACCATTTTGGCAGAAAGCCCCATATCCCCAAGCTGACCCCACAGATCCCATACACAAATAAAGAGTTGGGGAGAGTTTTCAATGTAAAAGGTAGGTGAACATTCTGATTAGTCATTGAGCTTAATGCTCATAGATTTAATTAGAAGTCATGAATTATTCAATTTCTTATAATTATTTTAGTTTGTTTGTTGTTTTAACTTCTAACAAATAGTCTAACAATAATTAAAAAAATTCTTTGAACCTAATTTCTTTAATTAAGCATTATTAGTTTTAATAAATATTTATTTATTATTTATTTCTTTATTTTGGGTTGGGAGGGGAGGTGTTGGGAGGAATTATTTATTAATTTGTTTTAATTTTGATTTAAAACAATTTTTTTAAAAGGGGAATGGAGAAGGGTGGAGGGGGTAGGGGTATGGGGACCCAACTTCAACTTTCTGCAAGACGCAAAATGACATTTATAAGTACTTCATTCTTCACAGTTAAAGTTGAAAGGTTCAATTTTTTTTCTTTTTTTGTTT
Source organism: Oncomelania hupensis (assembly GCA_036898135.1). Taxonomy (NCBI): domain Eukaryota; kingdom Metazoa; phylum Mollusca; class Gastropoda; order Littorinimorpha; family Pomatiopsidae; genus Oncomelania; species Oncomelania hupensis. The sequence continues at coordinate 16,279,626 of CM072526.1, read as the reverse complement.
CTTAATGTGAACTAATTGTTATAGAAGAATGTATGTTGTTAAAAGTGTATGTGTATGAAGAGTGGCCTACACCATGGACCCAGCCGCTTGTCATCACTCTTCCCAAAAAAGATAACCTTCAGGAGTGTGAAAACTACCGCACCATCATCCTCATCAGCCATCCCAGCAAGGTCCTCCTGAAAATAATACTCAACAGATTAAAACCCCAAGCTGAACAAATCATAGCTAAAGAGCAAGCATGTCAGTGGTATGATGATTGTTATGGTTTGATTAATTAATTAATTAATTTGGAAAATATGTATGATGTGCGCGTGGTAGATTTTGTGTAAATTGTTTATGTTACAACAGTACATCTTACGTTAATCTGATGAATAAAAATTGATACAACAACAACAACAAGGGCACGAAAGACCTGGCAGGGCCCAATCCTCTCCAGGCTGTTGGCCACAGCCGAATCCACGAGTACAGTGTGGCTCGCCTTGGCCCCGAGCACGCGGTCGTTGAACCTGTAGTAACGTGAGGTTCCTCCGTCCTGGCCTGTGACTTTTGTGTAGAAGACTTTCGCCTTGTGATGCCGTGCTGACATCACCCCTGTTAGTCGCCTCTTACGACACTCCGGGAAACGTTGGGTCTATTCTATTCAGTGCCCGAACCCACAGCGCTGGAAAGGCCTAGGTGAAACAACGACCAACATGATTGATTGATTGATTGTTGCTTTAGGTCCAGCGGACTCTTCCGAGCCAAATCAGGACCGGACAACCCCCGATCCGCATAAAAGATCTGCTGAAACAACCCTAGTGGGAAAATTGAATGCCCTCCACCGGCCAGTCACTTTACAATAAAGACATCCCACGCAGGGGACAGCTGAGGCTTTACCCCAACTACTCGAACCCCCGGTTACAAAAACAAAATAGAATACAAACATCATTATAAATCATCAACAAAACACATACATATAAAATGCCTATATTGCTAAATAATAACATCATAGGAAGCCCTAGTGACCACCCGGCAGAAAGCGTCCAACACTCCCAAGCTGATCCAACAGACCTCATACACAAACAAGGAGTCTTGTCCAGGACGAGTTTTCAAGAAAAAAGGTAGGTCATTGATCTAGCGAAGAAGAAGATAGTATAGCAGAGTGATAGGACAGATCAGGAATGGGAAAGAGCAAATGAGGAAGACAGCGACAGTGGGAATTTAAAGCACTAAATTTCCAGAAAGTGGGGATACTATTTATACTGAAACCCCCGGCACTCCAACGGGGGTACTGTTGCCACAGTGAATCGGTCATGCCTACAAAGTCAAGACAGGTTTTCAACTGGGGCTTTCACTTTTCCCTTTATAGGTTAGAACAATCTACAGTGGCAAGATTGCTCATGACCCCAAGGGGTAACAACGACCAACAAAGGCGACAAGTTTAATTTCAGCAGGAGAGATGTCAGGTACGAACACGGCGTTGGATTCTTGGTCCACAAAGACATTCTAGCCACTGTAATGGGTTGTCTGAGCATCAGACAGTGCACCCAAAGGTTGCAAGTGCGCACTTCGGTCGACTTGAGTTAGATCCTGTATTGACCAGCGCCTTGAGCAGCTCTTGAGCTGGAAAAGCGCTACATAATGATATTTTTTTTTAAAGAAATCCAACAAGCGTACGAAAAGAAGTTATTTTACTTTAAGAAACATTTAAATTATGGCATGTCGCAGTATTAAAATGGTCAATTAATTAATAATATATGAAACATAGTAACTATATGGCCTACAGTTGCTTGGCCATGGCGGAGTAAACAGGAAGATGCAGACAGCGATCGAAACTTGATGTAAAATCTAGCATAATACGGAGATGTGCAAATTATATTAATTCTAGAAGTTAAGGTCAGAAGTCAAAATTAGTTACACCACTCTCTGGGAAAATGCATCTATGATACTAACCCACACACACAAACAGTCACACACACACAAACACACACAGACGCACACACACACATAAACACACGCTCAATGTGCACGTAGCCTACACGTACACGTGCATACATACAAAGACGCAGGTAGGGCTACACACACTACACATACATACGCACCCGCACACACACGATCGCACACAAGCACTGACAAATAGGTTACATAGTTGCGTTGTCAACCGTCATATATAATTATACACCATCAAATAAAACCCTTTGAAGACGAATATGTTATTCACTCAATGCTTCCCTCTCTGCCAAATTGTCGCTTTCAATAATTTTCATCTATCTATCTATCTATCTATCTATCTATCTATCTATCTATCTATCTATCTATCTATCTATCTATCTATCTATCTATCTATCTATCTATCTATCTATCTATCTATCTATCTATCTATCTATCTATCTATCTATCTATCTATCTATCTATCTATCTATCTATCTATCTATCTATCTATCTATCTATCTATCTATCTATCTATCTATCTATCTACCTATCTATCTATCTATCTATCTATCTATCTATCTATCTATCTATCTATCTATCTATCTATCTATCTATCTATCTATCTATCTATCTATCTATCTATCTATCTATCTATCTATCTATCTACCCTCCCTGAAATCACATCTCTACCTTTATAATATTGCATCTGGAGAATTATATTTGTCACAAACCTAATATTACAGATTTTGAAGGCGAAATGTAGCCTATCAAACTAAGTTAGTTATGTACTTACTTAGTTAAAGGTGTCCAATGACTCACTAGCTCACGTAGTGCAAAAACACGGTGTAATGAGGTCAGTCATGAATTTGTTAAGATACGCGCATTGATACGATTCACTGACACGGGTTTCAGAGCGCGAAACCTAGAATCGATGATACGATCTTGTATGTATGTTTTAATAGGCCCTATATTTGTGGGTGGGGAGTGCGCGCCAAATGGGAAGGTGTGGGGTGGGGGGAGTTGAGGGGTGTGTGTGTGTGGAGGGGAAGGATAGGTTACTTACGTAGTTCATCAAAGTGCATCAGATGTCAACAAAACAAAATAACGAAAAAAAAAAGAAGTAATATTCATTGTTTAATTTACGCTAAGAGACGATTATTTGCTTACATACACATATTGCTTTAACAGTGTACGAATTGCGAACACTGCTCACACATGGAGTTACCGGTGCGTGACCCAGCGCTCGCAGCGTGTTTTGGAGGGCTTCGCCGTGGCTGTTTTCTACACGACTGGTTCTAGGCCTGTTGTATCGGGTGACACAGTAATGTCTGTATAGAAAGCGTGCTTTTCTAGATTCGCAACACAGGCGGCGGAAGCGGGGGGGCAAAGGGGGCACTGGCCCCCCCTAGAAAAATATTGGGGGGGCAAACCGATACATTTGCCCCCCCCCCAATATTCAGCCCCTCAAAAAACATTATTTGGGGGTTCAAACCAATATTTTCCCCCTTTCTCTGGACTGATGCAAGTTAACAATACTTGTGCTTAGACCATTTTCACAGCACTGAAGGACTGCTTGATCAGACTTGACTTGCCAGTGCAAAACTGTAGGGACCAGGCCTACGACGGGGCGAGTAATTTTCAGTGTCATGTGTCAGGAGTTGCAAAAAGATTCAAAGATGAGATACTTGCTGTGACTGAAGAGCTGGCGACAGTTCTTAAAAAAAAACAAACGACTTGTTATGACGCAGTAAACGCTGCTAACATTTGTCTGAGAACACTGGAAAGCATGCGGCATGAAGATTGTTATGAGACATTTTTTGCTGACATCACAACGAAAGCTGCAAATTTGTGTGATGAGTCCTGCGTTCCTAGACAGAAGCAGCCTCCACGAAGACTGGTCGATGGCTCACAGGGTCACAGCTCATCTTGTCCATCTGCTTACTACAGACAGCAATACTGTGAGGCCGGACTTCCGGTCAACATGGCCGTCTTTCAGCCAACCTAACCACGAGCTGAATGACTGGAGACTTTTATTTTCTTACTGGACAAGAGGTTTTCAAAAATAATTTTTAAGAACAATCAAATAATCAATGGATTTTCATCTAAACCTTCTGAGCACTGGGAAAATGTTGCAGTTCATTGTCCTGCTATACCACAAGACTGTCAACGCCTGTTTCCGCTTCTTTAGCAACGGAAGTCAAAGTGAAAGTGGCAGTGAAAAAGAGCTAGCTGCTGGCCCAGAATCGGTAAGTCTGCACCTGCAAGATTTGATTTGCGTAGTCCGATCTTTGCAAAATCGCATCGATACGCTTGAGGAGGTGATAATCGAGCAAAATGGGCTGATGAAGGAGGAGAAAGTGGCAAAGAGAGAGCGCAAGAGCGTGGAGACCCAAACTGACCGCCTTACCTATGCAGAAGTTGTCGCATTGAAGCCGGCACCCTCTGTTATCTCAAAAGGCCCTATTAATAATACAGCTCCAGCAGCAAAAACTAAAATTCAAGATAAAAAGATCAGGGGCAAAGAATATGGAACAAATTACGTCCAAAAAGAAAGAAATGACGTCAGAAACACCATGACGTCATTCCAAGGCCCGAAGACCCCAAACAGGCGCATGACAAAACAAGACTTGCCGAACGTCTTATTTATTAATGATTCGGTGTTGGCTGGTGTCAATGGGAAGAGATTGGGCCGATCGTGTGGATTCAATGCACGTTACAAGAAAACCTACACAGCTGAAGATGTCCCAACTAAAATCGAAGGCGCTGTCGATGCCGTAGTCATCCATGTAGGTGTAAACGATCTGAAAAAGAAAGAACCGAGGGCCGCTGCACTGTCGTTGGCTGTGAACATCAAAAAGGCCGCTGCTGAAAAATCATCAACAAAGTTTGTCGTCAGCAAAATTGTACCGTCTGGGCGTCAAGAGATGGAGTCAAAGAGATGCCTTTTCAACGCGGTTCTCGTCTCAGAACTGTATGATCTAAACAATGTTTCCTTCATACAGCATGAAAATGTGTCAAAATTTGATCTTCTAGATGGAATCCACCCCAACCGCAGAGCTGCAGCTATCTTAGCACAGAACGTTGGAAGTCATCTTCATCAACTTCTCTGGCAAGACGTCAAGTACAACTATGAACGCCGGAGAAATCAGTGGTGGAGCCGTAACTGGCAGTATTACTGAACTATAAGCAAGAACTTTCCTCGTTACTCACTGCAAACACAAACATGAATATTGCAGTTATAAATGAGCACAATAGAAAATTAAGTAACGATTTATATTTTTAAAAAATAATTAAGAAGCATTATTATGCAAGTGTATATACAATTTAAACTGTAAAATGAATGAACAAAATGTCAAATTATTTCAGTGGAATAGTCGATCACTAGGCACAAATTTACTGGCTTTTCAACAACATATATCACAGGAAAATTATGCTGTATTAGCGTTACAGTCACTAAATCTCAATAATAACAAATTACCAAAACTAAAAAATTATTACTTTCCTCCCTTATTCCAAACTAGTAACTACACACAAAAAGTTCAAACAGCCCTGTACATAAGATGTGATTTAGAGTATTGTTCAATTCCATCACCAATACCAAAAACAATAAAAAATATATTTGGAAGTGTTGCAATGATCAAAATAAATAAGCACACCATTTTCAATATAATAACCGTTTATATGCCAGATGGCCCAAAAGAAGACAACTCTGACTGGGTAAAAACTATAGTTAAGTCAGATGAGAAGTGGATTATTTTGGGGGACTTCAATGCTCATTCTCCTTGGTGGGAGCAGGGATGTCAAATTACAACAAGTAATCGTTTTGTTGATAATTTATTAGATTCTAAATTGTGTTTATTAAATGACGGTCAATTTACTAGAATTCCTGATGTTCCTTACCACAGGTCTACATCTATTGATCTTTCCCTTGCCACTCCAGATATTGCCTTAAATTCTGTTTGGTGCCCTCTTGATGATTGTTTAGGGAGTGATCATCTTCCAATTATTATAACTTTGAATGAACAAGAAACAGAATTAGGACAAAAAGAAGATAAGATACCTAAATTCAAATATAAATATGCAAATTGGGACTTCTTTAAAACATGTCTAGAAAATACTAATATTAATAACGTTCATGATGAAGATGTAGAACATTTTTACTCAAAATTTAGAGATTCTGTATTGAAGGCAGCAGAAAAAAGTATTCCAAGATGCAAACAAAAGAAGCGAATATCTCATTCGGGAAATGTGTGGTGGAACAATGATTGCGAAAAAGCTGTAAACAATAAAAAGTTCACATATAAAAATTGGATTAGGAATAAAACAGTTGAAAATTTTACAATCATGAAACATGCTAAAATACATTGTAACAGAATTATTGCCAGTGCTAAGAAACATTATTGGTCAGAATTTTGCATGTCAGAAATAACCGATTCGAAAGATATGTATAAGGTTTGGAGAAAAGTTAAAGAGATGAAAAATGGATTTACTCTACAGTCTTATCCTGTTAAATTGCAAGACAATATTTTCCCCTCATCTGAGGATAAAGCAGAGGCATTTGCAAAACATTTCTCAGTAAATTCATTGTCCAATAGTCTTGATTTACATACACAAATGTTTAGAAAAGAAGAAGAAATCAAAGCAGAATATGAAGATCCTATACCAGATAATTTGCATTATTTAAATGCTCCTATTAATTATGAAGAGTTTTTAGAAACCTTACTATCTTTTTCATCAAACAAAACTGCTGTTGGTCTAGATGGTATCTCTTATCAAGTACTGAATCACTTGCCAGCTACATGGAAAAAATTACTACATTCATTATGCCAAAGATGTTGGCAAAGTGGAATTCTCCCTACTATCTGGAAGAAGTCTGTAGTTATTCCAGTACATAAGCAAGGTAAGTCTCGTGCATCAGTAAATAATTATAGACCAATTGCATTGACGTCTCAAGTTGGAAAATTATTAGAAAAAATAATTTTAAACAGGTTAACTAAATTTTGTGAAAAAAATAATATAATCCCTAAAAATCAAGCAGGGTTTAGAAAGGGTCGGTGTACAACTGACCATCTTGTCAAATTAACCAGTCATGTTAAGAAACAGTTTGCTCATAGAAAAAGTACTCTTGCCGCTTTCTTTGATATCAAAAAGGCATATGACAGTGTTTGGCATGCTAGACTGCTTTATAAATTAAAACATATTGGAATAAGTGGTCATATGTATCATTACATACACAATTATTTAAGTGGCAGATCTATATGCACAAGAGTGGGGAATGCTTATTCATCTTTTTATAACATCGATATGGGAATACCTCAGGGGTCTATTCTTGCCCCTTTATTGTTTTCAATCCTCATTCATGATCTTCCCACAGTTATTTCTAAATCAGCAAATGTAGTTCAGTATGCGGATGACATTGCTATGTGGATTAATACGTCTCTCAGAAAGCATACTAAACAGAGAGTAGTAATGTATGTACAGAAACTTTTCCAAGAAGAACTGAATAATCTTTCTCTATTTTTGAAAAATAACGGTCTTGAACTGTCTACAGAGAAAACTTATTTGATGCTTTTCAATAATGGAAATAATCCTAAATTATTACCCGTTTTGAAATTAAATAGTGAAGTTCTTGCTTACAAGCAGCAGGTAAAATTTCTCGGAGTTTACCTAACACCTAAGCTGAACTGGAAGTTACATATTGAACATTTAATAACAAAAGCAAGAAAAACCTTGAATTTATTGAAAATTATTAATATGCAAATATGGGGTCAAAACACTAAATCCCTATTACATTTAGCCATATCACTAGTTCGATCAAAGCTTATTTATGGTCAGGAAGTATACTTTTCAGCAAATAATTCATTACTAAATAAATTACAAAGTATTGACAGCAGGGCTATTAAAATTGCATTAGGAGTTCCAGTTCATACTAACACTCTACGAATATACAAAGAAGCTGGAATATTATCATTAAATCAACAACGTCAACTGGCTACTTCCAAATATGTGTTAAGATGTTTATCTGTTCCAAATTCTGTGTATGATGAAATATATATTGACGCTCAACAAGATTATCCAAAAAGAACAAAAACTATGAAGTACTTGCAGCCAATTAGAAACTATACAAAAGACCTTTTTGAAAAGTGCAACATTGATATCACTTCAGTTTTAGTTCTTCCATTAACACCATTGATTCCACCATGGGAGCATACATGTGCACATATTGATATTGACTATAGCCAAACTAAAAAAGAGGATAATCCTACTATATTAGTTACTGAGGTAAAAAAGCATATTGAAAGTAATTACAAAAACCATATGCACATTTTTACTGATGGATCAGTTTTAGATTCTTCGGATAGTGGATCAGCATATATTATTCCTGAAATAAATATCAGAAGGTCATATTATTTAGGAAAGGGATTTTCTATATTTACAGCTGAGCTTTATGCTATTTTAATGGCTTTAAATTTCATCATGACGTCACCTTTAAAATTATTTGGTATATTATTTTGCGTTGATTCAAAAGCGGTTCTATATGCATTAAAACAGTGGAACTGTAAAGATAGACGGGAGTTTATCTATGAAATTAAACATATGATACACTGTGTGATTTCTAGAGGAATAAATATTGATTTCTGTTGGGTTCCATCACATTGCGGAATTCATTGGAATGAGGTATGTGATAGATTAGCTAAGGAGGGAGCACAAAGGTCATCAGATTCTATAACTGTAACAAATTTGAATATGTGTAATCATGAAATGTTTTCTTTACTAGAAAAGGCAGTGTATCATGATAATAACATTAAAAATATATCTATACTAAATTGTTCAAGACCACTCTCTAAATTAATATATAAATTAAGAATGAACGCATGGAGCACTAAATACTCAGTTGATGTTAAATGTATATGTAATACAAGTCTATCAGTACATCACCTTCTCTTTGAATGCTCAGTTTTAAGAGATATATTTAAAGTAAATGGACATTGCATAACTGAATATGGACATTCTGTAGACATGGTTTTATATCATCCAAATGTTACAGACATTGTGAAAGTTATTGCTAAATCTCCTGTTGGTAGACTTTTATAGACTGTTTTGAAATTATGTTGTTAAATAGTTAAAGTGTTTTAAAAGTTACCTTTTCAATGTCTAATATCACCTAAATGTGTGAACAGACATTAAATTAAAGATTGATTGATTGATTGATACTGTGAGGCCATTGACAACATCAAAGAACATTTAAAGAGCGGTTTGATCAAATAGCTCTCGACTTACCAAGGAAAATTTAAGTTCTTCTATGTGATGGAGCAGCAGGGAAGAGACCAGAAATTCCTCAAGAAATCAAAGATAAGCCTACATATTCCGCTGACATCGACTTGGACATACTCAAAACTCAGCTAGAACTCCTCCCACATGCACTGGGTGACACCAGGAAGGCGGCTAACTCTAGGATCACTATCTTCCAAGCAATGCCGGATGAACTGAAAGCTTCTGACATTGTGCGACGGATGCTGAGTGAAGTGGATAAACTTCTCAGACTGTACTTCACCATCCCAACCATAACTGCAACGGCTAAACGCAGTTTTTCAGCCCTAAAGCGGGTAAAAACATACCTTCGGGCAACGATGACGCAGGAGCGTCTAAATAATTGTCTTATAATGCATGTGTTCAAAGACAAAGTAGATCAACTAGACCTAGCGCAAACTGCTTACGAATTTATCAATAGAAATGAACGCCGTCAGGCATACTTTGGAAATTTAACGGTGAAATTTCCCATGCCAAAGGACATGCATGACTGCTGTTTTCGTTACTGTGATGGATCAACATTGTCAGGTCAGTTTTTCTACCATTTTTTTCTACCCTCCCCCCCCCCTTCTCTCTCTTATATGCACAGTTTTAGAAATATATATCTTTTTTTTCTCTCTCACATAGTGTCTATGAAAATAGTTCAAATTATTTGGAGTAAATGTCCAGGGCCGGGGGTGGGGGGTTACCTGGGTTCCGACCCCCCCCCCCCCCCTCCAATTAAAAAAAAATTGATTTTTTTAATGCAAAGAATTTCAATTTTTAAAAAATTGTTTTTCAAACATTGCAGTTTTTAGTCACTTTTGGTCAAAAGTACAAAGAGTAATTTATAGTCAATTTAATGGAAATCCATTTCAAGTGATCCGTTAAAACGTCCAAAGCGTTTTCCCGTTGAAACGACCAAGTAACCCAACCCCTAAGCCAAAATTAGTAAATGCAGCCATATGTTCTTGTTCTGGACGCAAGCCTCTTCCAGCACCTTCACCTTGATACTGCCATAGTCCACCAAAAACGACATTTTAAAAATATTAATTAAGATGCTAAGTTGATAATTAGGACAATTCGTTGTACGAGCATCCATTGAAACGACCATCGCTGAATCGTCCAAAAACATCGTTGAAATGGAAACCCTTGACAATGAAGCTGCAGAAAAGGACAAAAGATGTCGATGCCTACAGGGAAATCAAAGAGGTCAGTAACTGCATGCCTTCTATTAGAAGAGATGTCGACACAGCGTTCGTTGCCTGCTTTGGTGAAGTCAGCAAAATGGCAAATGCTTTGACAACTGGTGTTATTGTTCCTCGTCAAGCATACCGACAGACTCTCAGTGACAACCAACCTGCGGCTACTCCAGAAGAATATTTCAAGATTAGCACTGCCATTCTTTTCTTGGAACACCTGTCAACCGAATTGGACTCGAGGTTCAAAAATGCTGGGCTAGCAGTTGATGGTCTCTCTCTGGTGCCAAGCACTTTAATAGACAACCAGGATGGTTTCATGCAGGTTCCAGAAGGGGTGAAGACACTGGCAATGTTGTGGGAGTCTGACCTACCAGACAACGCTACCCTTGATGCAGAATACCAACGGTGGGTTTGCAAATGGCGAAGTACTGCTGAGAATGCGACAGCTATCATCCCATCCACGGCATCAGAAGCACTGAAACATTGTGAAAGGGATTTTTTATCCCAACCTGTTCATCATGCTAAAGAACATTGGCACCCTGCCTGTCACTACTATCGAGTGTGAGCGTTCAAACAGTCAGTTGCGCAACCTGAAAAACTACCTGCACTCTACAATGGGGCAACAGAGACTCAATGGATTTGCTTTACTGAAAGTGCACAGGGATGTTGATATTGACTTCAAAGAGGCAGTGAACTGTTTT
>CM072526.1:16121022-16263522 GCA_036898135.1 Oncomelania hupensis | reverse complement strand
CTTTGTAGACTTGACGCTTTGCTCGCTGTTTACGTGCGTGGATAGATTACCGTCCCCGGACACAGAAGCGTATAGGGGACTTACAAACTTTGATTTTGATTTGACTTCTGTACTCTTTCCAAAAGTTTGACTGTGAAACTTTGTTCAGAAAGTTGGACTTCGATACTGTGATTAAAAATACAACAAAACAACAACGACCAACAAAAAAACAACAACAAACAAAAAAACAATGTGTTCTGTTTTAGAACGTTTGACTTCAGTACAGTGATCCAAGAGGTGTGACTTCAGAACTGTCTTCGAAAGTGTGAATTCCCCATAATGATCAAAAGTTTGAACTTGATGCAGTGTTCGCACAGTTTAATTTAGTTGATTTATTATACCATTTATTTTTTTCGACTGTATTCAGAAATGGCGTTTGTTCTGTGCTCAGATAATTTTTGCTACAGTGAGTTGGCTTTTTTCGCTGCCAAGGGAGGATTGCACTGAGTTACAACAATTTTCCAGGCAATTATGGCTTCTTTTTTTTTGAGAGGGGTGGGGGGGGGGGTGTTGGGGTTTAAAATATTACAACAAAATTCTAGCGTGAACAGTATTAAAAATAACTGGATAGCACTTATACATTTCTAGTGAAAGGTAATTATACTTTTTTAATTACGATTACTGTGCCATGTCCATCGTCTGGATTTTTTGTGGAGACCAAGCGTGTTTGCCAGTACCAGATTGTTGTATCTGGCAAACTCCAATAGCCTCAGACCCCTGTCATTTGTCTCGTTGTTGCAGTGGGGTCCGCATGTGTCTCCCCAGTTGTGGTGCGCATCTTGGCCAACCTTGGCATTCCAGTCGCCTTGCACTATGACTATGTCCTTCTTCGGCACTTGGTTAAGGACCGCCTGTACATTTTCCTAAAAATCCTCCACTTCGCTGTCTTCATAGTCTGATGTTGGGGCATAGGCCTGGATGATGGTAATGTTGAAAGGGGTTGCTCTCAGACGGATGGTAATGAGTCTACTGGAGACTGGGCGGCAACCCATGGCAGTGGCTAGAATGTTCTTGTGGACCAAGAATCCAACGCCGTGTTCGTGCCTGTCATCTCTACCGCTGAAATAGAGCTTGTGGCCTTTGTCAGTCGTTGTTTCACCTAGGCCTTTCCAGCGCAGTTCGCTGATACCTAGAACGTTCCATCGATAGTGGTCCAGCTCGTGGGCCAGTTCTTCTAATTTTCCTTCCGCAGTTAGGGTCCTGACATTCCAGGTTCCTATGACGATGTTGTTTCTCGTGCGGATCTTGCTAATTTGTCCATCAGTAGCATACTTTTCACCTCCGTCCTGGTGGCCAACGGAAGGCGCGGTCCTTGTGTAGCCGGGCGACGACCGATCCGGCATGGAATTAGTGGATAGCCTCATCATGTGTTGTGTCTTGGGCAAAAAAGACCTGGCAGGGCCCAATCCTCTCCAGGCTGTTGGCCACAGCCGAAATCCACGAATACAGTGTGGCTCGCCTTGGCCCTGAGCACGTGGTCGTTGAACCTGTAGTAACGTGAGGTTCCTCCGCCCTGGCCGGTGACTTCTGTGTAGAAGACTTTCGGCCAGTGATGCCGTGCTAACATCACCCCTGTTAGTCGCCTCTTACGACAAGCCGGGAAACATTGGGTCTATTCTATTTGCCCGAACCCAAAATCCAGACGATGGACATGGCACAGTCCCGGCGGGGAACATCACAACCAGATCGACTACATCATGGTCAAGAAACGCTTCAGATCAAGCATCAACACTGGCAGGACACGCACTTTTCCAGGAGCAGACATTGGAAGTGACCACGATCTCGTGATGATGTCTTTCCGGCTCCATTTGAAGAGAGTAAATACAGCAAAGTGCACTAGGCTGAAGTTCGACCTGGACAAACTGCAAGACCCGGAGGTGGCAAAAATATTTCAGGCCACAATTGGAGGGAAATTTGCACCACTGCTTATTTTGGGGGCAGGCGAAGTAGATGTCAACACCATGACCAATACCTTCAACTCAGCTGTAACAGATGCCGCCACTGAGATCCTTGGCAAGCACCGACCAAAGAAGAAGCCGTGGATCACACCTGAACTTTTGGATCTGTGTGATAAACGAAGAGAGTTAAAAAAGAAAAAGAACACCTCACAGGGAGCTGATGTCTACCGAAAAATCAACAATGACATCCGAAAAGGCATGCGCACAGCAAAGGAGAACTGGATAGAAGATCAATGCCAGGAAATAGAGAACAATCTGAACAAGAACAACAGCAAGAAGGCCTACCAGACTGTGAAGCGGCTGACAAGTGTTAAACAGCCCAAAGTCTCCACTATCCAAAGCAAGTCTGGCATTTGCCTTACAGAAGAACAAGAAGTCTTGGACAGATGGACAGAGTACTGCTCTGACCTTTACAACCATACACCAAATGGAGACCCATCAGTTCTAGCATGTCCCGAGAGCAGAGAAGAAGAAGAAATCCTCCCAATTCTCCGGGAAGAAGTTGAGGCAGCAGTGCAATCGCTGAAGAAAGGGAAGTCAGCGGGAGTGGACAACATACCAGCGGAACTGCTACAAGCAGGAGGAGAAGCGATGACTGATGCTCTCACCATTATCTGTAACAAGATCTGGCAGAGTGGGGAATGGCCTACACCATGGACCCAGTCGCTTGTCATCACTCTTCCCAAAAAAGGTAACCTTCAGGAGTGTGAAAATTACCGCACCATCAGCCTCATCAGCCATCCCAGCAAGGTCCTCCTGAAAATAATACTCAACAGGTTGAAACCACAAGCTGAACAAATCATAGCTGAAGAACAAGCAGGATTCATGGCAGGGCGAAGTACCACTGAACAGATTTTCAACCTCAGAATAATCTGTGAGAAATACCTACAGCACCAACAACATCTATATCATGTGTTCATAGACTTCAAGAAGGCATTTGACCGAGTCTGGCATGCAGCTCTATGGGCAACCATGAAAGTGTACAACATCAGCCCTAAAATTATAGAAGTCATCAAAAGCCTGTATGACAAGGCTACCAGTGCAGTCCTCCATAACAGCGTCATCGGGAACTGGTTCAGAACAACAATCGGTGTGCGTCAAGGATACCTACTCTCTCCAACACTCTTCAACATCTTCCTAGAGCGCATCATGTCAGATGCTCTTGCAGATCACGAAGGCACAGTCAGCATAGGGGGCAGAGCAATCTCCAATCTTCGTTTTGCGGATGATATTGATGGATTGGCTGGAGAGGAACAAGAACTTGAACAGCTTGTACAGAGGCTTGACACCACCTCCAGAGCTTATGGAATGGAAATAAGTGCAGAGAAGACCAAAATGATGACCAACAACACCAATGGCATCAACACGGACATCAAAGTACAAGGCCAATCCCTCAACACAGTGCACAGCTTCAAATATTTAGGAGCCATTGTGTCAGACAATGGGTCTCGACAGGAAGTCCTCTCCAGGATCGCACAAACAACTGCTGCCCTGACAAGGTTGAAGCCCATTTGGAAAGACAGAACCATCAGTCTACATTCCAAAGTAAGACTGCTGCGCTCTCTGGTCATCTCCATCTTCCTATATGCTTGCGAAGCATGGACCCTCACAGCAGATCTCCAACGAAGAATACAAAGCATGGAGATGAGGTGCTACAGAAGACTTCTGTGCATTTCCTATACCCAACACATCACCAACGTTGAAGTCCGACAGACCATCACACAAGCCATTGGACAACACGATGACCTGCTCACAGTGGTGAAGAAACGGAAACTCCGATGGTATGGCCACGTCACCAGATCATCAGGCCTTGCAAAGACCATTCTGCAAGGCACAGTGCAAGGAGGTAGAAGAAGGGGGAGACCGAAAAAGAGGTGGGAGGACAACATTCGAGAATGGACTGGTTTGACACTGAGCGAAGCCATGAGGGCTGCTGAGGACAGAGAAAGATGGAGTATGCTGGTTAAGCGATCATCTGTGGTGCCCCTACGACCTTCGGGTTATGGGACAGGATAGGATAGGATAGGAATTACGCTTAATTTTTTTTAATAAGACGATTACGTCTTATCATCTTGATAAAGAAGACGTTAATAAAACAACCAATTATACTTTTTACACAGATATGCTAGTTGAAAAAAAAACAACTACCTTAGTATCTATCTATCTATCTATCTATCTATCTATCTATATCTATCTATCTATCTATCTATCTATCTATCTATCTATCTATCTATCTATCTATCTATCTATCTATCTATCTATCTATCTATCTATCTATCTATCTATCTATCTATCTATCTATCTATCTATCTATCTATCTATCTATCTATCTATCTATCTATCTATCTATCTATCTATCTATCTATCTATCTTTCTATCTATCTATCTATCTATCTATCTATCTATCTATCTATCTATCTATCTATCTATCTATCTATCTATCTATCTATCTATCTATCTATCTATCTATCTATCTATCTATCTATCTATCTATCTATCTATCTATCTATCTATCTATCCCCGTAGGTGTGCCGGGGGGTTTCATTATATATAGTATCCCCACTTCCTGGAAACTTAGTGCTTTAAATTCCCACTGTCTTGTCTTTCTCCTTTGTTCTTTCTCATTCCTACTCTGTTCTATCAATCTACTATACTATCTTCTTATTCGCTAGACCAGTCACCTATCTTTTTTTCTTGAAAACTCTTCCGGGATAAAACTCCTTATTTGTGTGTGAGGTCTGTTGTATCAGCTTGGGAATATTGGGCGCTTTCTGCCAAATGGTCACTGGGGTTTCCTATGATGTTATTATTTGGCAATGTAGGCATTTTATATGTATGTGTATTGTTAATAATTAATAATGATGTTTGTATTCTTTTTTGTTTTTGTAAACGGGGGTTCGATAAATTAGAGTATAGCCTCAGCGTCTTCTTCGTGGGATTTCTTTATTGTAAAATGACTGGCTGGTGGAGTGCCTTTAGTGTTACCATTAGGGTTGCTTCGGCAGATCTTTTATGCGGATCAGGAGCGAGTCCTCTTTCAGCGAAGTTGTGGTCTTGATATTGTGCTCCTGATTCGGCTCATCGCAATTTGCTGGACCCTGTAAGCAAAGAATAACTTGATATTGTGGTCCTGATTCGGCTCTTTGCAGTCCGCTGGACCCTGTAAGCAATGAATATTTTACAGGGTCCAGCGGACTGCAAAGAGCCGAATCAGGACCACAATATCAAGACCACAACTTCGCTTAAAGAGGACTCACCCCTGATCCGCATAAAAGTTCTGCCGAAACAACCTTTGTGGTAACACTGAAGGCACTCCACCAACGGTCACTGTATAATACATACATACATATATACTTTTTATTAGGTTTAATCAAGAGTATTTATTTATTTATTTATTTATTTATTTATTTATTTATTTACTGTCCAAATAAGAGGCTGTGAGAAATAGAGGGAGGCAATGACATCATTTTTGTTGTATATTTGATATATGGGTGAGCGGTTTAGCTCCCTTTTCGTCTACGTCCTTGTTTGGCGCTAGGATAGCTTTGCGGGTATCCCCCTTAAGGGTGCCGGGGGTTTCAGTATTAGTTTCAGTAGTATCCACCACTCTCTGGAAATTTAGTGCTTTAACACAGGCGGCGGAAGCTGCTGAAGACTGGGGGGGGGGGGGGGGGGGGGGCACACACACATTGTATTCACTGACATCAGGGCCGGACCTGGGAAAAGTCGAGGGGGCGGGGGTTACAGATTCAGCGAAGGCGCGAAGCGCCGAGCCATCTAGGGGGGTCAGGGGCATGATCCCCCGGAATTTTTGTTTTCAAGGATGCAAAATGGTGCAATCTGGTGCAATCTGAACCTTCAAAAAGCCATCTGTGATGGTCTGGGACTTTGAGCTTTTTGAACAATTGAACTGACAAACTCTGGGGTACAAAAAAAATATCCTCTGCCCCTGTCGCAAGAGGACTAGTTTTACCCCTACTTACTTTACTATTTAGCCTTGTTTGGTCATTGTAACCTTAGAAAGTTAGTGTATTACACAACAGCCGATTACAGTATACGGAGGTACACACACAGCGAGTTTGACGCAGACAGTGTAGTGAAGTCAGCACTGTGTGCATGATTCGGAAAAGTCGTAACCAATGGGAATCATACAGAGCGGTTAGAGCCGGTTCTGACTGGGTCAAAACCTAGCCTAGCTTAAGTCAGTGCTAGGAAAGACACCGAAGTCTACACAGCTAGACCGGAGCAGAGAAATATCTTCACTCATAGACCAGGAAACAGGACTTTTGAATCTTAGAATTCTATCAAGTAGCCACGAAGCCTGACTTTGTCAAACAGGTAAATGAACATACTTCTGTTTCATCGTGATATATTTATATTATTGTTGAAATTATGTTTGTAGAATTTGCCATGCATAATTGTGAATTGTTAATCCGAATTTGCCTTACCACGTGGAAAAGCCGAACACGTGTTAAGCACGACCGGCCGACGCCATCTTGAATTATGTACGGAACCACTGTTGTTGAACCTATATGTATGTTTGCAGACCAGTGGCTGTACCAGTGAATGTTTATATTATTATTAATTCTGTATGTGTGTAGTTAGCCACGATTTATATTTATGTATGTATTGGAAAGTAGAGTTGAGATTCCAGTGGACCACGGAAGTAGCAGATTGTTCGTCGCTTATGTATAGAGATGTGGAACTATCACTGAGGGCTACTTTGGCTTTCAGTGAGACGCTCTGCACAGACCTATTATTCAAGGTTGTGCAGAATTTCGTCTCTTATATTACAGACGAGCAGGCGAGATATCCCGTGCGCCCAACTCCACAGGAAAACCAAGTTGGCTGTTTAGCCTATACAGCACAAGACTGCGAGTGCAACCCTGGAAAACACCCTGCAAGACCCCACAGCGTGGCAAGGGACCAAACTACATGAAGACACAGCTTGTACCAGAAGCTACCTCAACGAAGGACTTCAAACCCACGACTTGACAGTTAAGTGACACAAGAAGTGCACAAAAACTGCTAGCAAAAGGACCACAGTAGTCCACTCTTCAGAAACTATAGTAAAACGGACCACAGTAGTCCAATCTTCAATAACTGTAGTAGCCAGTGCCCGATGAAGACATAACAGCTGCCTAGACTATCAGCGATCGAATTATTTGCAGTGACTCATGACTTTTTAAGGTAGATTAGTACATAGAAGATCTTGTATAGAGTAGAAGAAATAACTGTGTGATTTTAACTGTTATCAAGTGGCTGGATTACATATGATTCATAGCCGTGTGAAAGCTTGTGTGACAATGATCTTTTACCATTTTTCTATCTATCTCTGTATCCCAGCCTTAACACAGACCGAGCTAAACAAATAAATTTATTAAAGTAATTCACAGGGTGACTAACTAGCAGTTCCCATCGAATAAAGCGTGAGGGTTACAGCATTCCATTGTGCAGAGCCCAGTAACACCTAAACCCCACGTGACAGCCCCTCCCTTAAAAAAACAACACACACACACACACACAAACATTTATTTATCAGCAGAGATGTTTTGTATACTATTATTATTCACTACCTTTTGTTGATCGTTAACGGTATAAAGCTTTACCTTGTAGTTTCTGAACATCACCGCCCTGCTTTCACTTAATTCAGTCTTGCTGCACTAGGTTCCTCGGCATTAGTACAATTTGTGAATTGTATCTTCTGGCAAAACAGTTCACTGCCTCTTTAAAGTCAATATCAACATCCCTGTGCACTTTCAGTAAAGCAAGTCCATTGAGTCTCTGTTGCCCCATTGTAGAGCGCAGGTAGTTTTTCAGGTTGCGCAACTGACTGTTTGAACGCTCACACTCGGCAGTAGTGACAGGCAGGGTGCAAAGGTACTTTAGCATGATGAACAGGTTGGGATAACAATCCCTGTCACAAATGTTTCAGTGCTTCTGATGCCGTGGATGGGATGATAGCTGTCGCATTCTCAGCAGCACTTCACTATTTGCAAACCCACCGTTGGTATTTCTGCATCAAGGATAGCATTGTCTAGTAGGTCAGACTCCCCACAACATTGCCAATGCCTTCACCCCTTCTGGAACCTGCATGAAACCATCCTGGTTGTCTATTAAAGTGCTTGGCACCAGACAGAGACCATCAACTGCTAGGCCAGCATGTTTGAACCTCGAGTCCAATTCGGTTGACAGGTGTTCCAAGAAAGGAATGGCAATGCTACTCTGGAAATATTCTTCTGGAGTGGCCGCAGATTGGTTGTCACTGAGAGTCTGTCGGGATGCTTGACGAGGAACAATAACACCAGTTGTCAAAGCATTTGCCATTTTGCTGACTTCACCAAACCAAGCAACGAACGCTGTGTCGACATCTCTTCTAAAAGAAGACATGCAGTTACTGACCTCTTTGATTTCCCTGTAGGCATCGACAACATCTGTTGTCCTTTTCTGCAGCTTCACTGTCAAGGGTTTCCATTTCAACGATATTTTTGGACGATTCAGCGATGGTCGTTTCAATGGATGTTCGTTACAACGAATTGTCATAATTATCAATTTAGCATCTTAATTAATATTTCTAAAAAGTCGTTTTTGGTGGACTAGGGCAGTATTAAGGTGAAGGTGCTGGAAGAGGCTTGCGGCCAGAACAAGAAAATATGGCTGCATTTACTAATTTAGGGTTAGGGGTTGGGTTACTTGGTCGTTTCAACGGGAAAACGCTTTGGACGTTTCAACAGGTCCCTTGAAATGGATTTCCGTTGAATTGACTATAAATAACTCTTTGTACTTTGGACCAAAAGTGACTAAAAACTGCAATTCTGGTCTCTTCCCTGCTGCTCCATCACTTAGAAGAACTTCAATTTTCCTTGGTAAGTCGAGAGCTATTTGATCAAACCGGCTCTTTAAATGTTCGATCTTTGATGTTGTCAAAGGTGGTCCTGATTTGGCTCGGAAGAGTCCGCTGGACCTAAAGCAATAATCACGTAATGTAATGATGTTGTCAATGGCCTCACAGTATTGCTGTCTGTAGTAAGCAGAAGGACTAGAGTAGCTGTGACCCTGTGAGCCATCGTCCAGTCTTCGTGGAGGCTGCTTCTGTGTAGGAACGCAGGGCTCATCACACAAATTTGCAGCTTTCGTTGTGATGTCAGCAAAAAATGTCTCATAACTATCTTCATGCCGCATGCTTTCCAGTGTTCTCAGACAAATGTCAGCAGCGTTTACTGAGTCATCACAAGTCGTTTGTTTTCTTTGAAGAACTGTCGCCAGCTCTTCAGTCACAGCAAGGATCTCATCTTTGAATCTTTTTGCAACTCCTGACACATGACCCTGAAAATTACTCGCCCCGTCGTAGGCCTGGCCCCTGCAGTTTTGCACTGGCAAGTCAAGTCTGATCAAGCAGTCCTTCAGTGCTTTAAAAATGGTCACAGCACAGGTATTGTTAACTTGCATCAGTCCAGAGAAAGGGGGAAAATATTGGTTTGAACCTCCAAATAATGTTTTTTGAGGGGCTGAATATTGGGGGGGGGGGGGGGGGGCAAATGTATAGGTTTGCCCCCCCCAATATTTTTCTGGAGGGGGCCAGTGCCCCCCTTGCCCGCCCGCTTCCGCCGCCTGTGTTTAAATTCCCACTGTCGCTGTCTTTCTCCTTTGTTCTTTCTCATTCCTACTCTGTTCTATCAATCTACTATACTGTCTTCTTCTTTGCTAGACCAGTCACCTATCTTTTTTTCTTGAAAACTCTTCTGGGATAAAACTCCTCATTTGTGAGTGAGGCCGGTTGGATCAGCTTGGGAATATTGGACTCTTTCTGCCAGGTGGTCACTGGGGCTTCCTATGATGCTATTATTTGGCAATGTAGGCATTTTATATGTATTTGTTTTGTTGATATTTGATAGTTATGTTTGTATTGTATTTTGTTTTTGTAACCGGGGGTTCTATAAATTATAGTATATAACCTCAGCATCCTCTGCGTGGGATGTCTTTATTGTAAAACGACCGGCTAGTGGAGTGCCTTCAGTGTTACCACTAAGGTTGTTTCGGCAGATCTTTTATGCGGGTCAGGGGCGAGGCATCTTTCAGCGAAGTTGTGGTCTTGATATTGTGGTCCTGATTCAGCTCATTTCAGTCCGCTGGGCCCTGTAAGCAATGAATAACTTGATATTGTGGTCCTGATTCAGCTCTTTGCAGTCCGCTGGACCCTTTGAGCACTGAAGAACTAATTAGTTATTGCTTACAGGGTCCAGCGGACTGCAAAGAGCCGAATCAGGACCACAATATCAAGACCACAACTTAGCTGAAAGAGGACTCACCCCTGATCCGCATAAAAGATCTGCCGAAACAACCCTAGTGGTAACACTGAAAGCACTCCACCAGCCGATCACTTTACTTTACATACATACATACATACATACATACATACATACATACATACATACATACATACTTTACTTTACGCACATACATACATACATACATACATATATACATACATACATACATACATACATACATACATACATACTTTTTATTAGGTGTAATCAAAAGTATTTATTTATTTATTTATTTATTTATTTATTTATTTACTGTCCAAATAAAAGGTTGTTAGAAAGAGAGGGAGGCAATGACATCGTTTTTGTAGTATATTTGATATATGGGTGAGCGGTTTAGCTCCCTTTTCGTCTATGTCCTTGTTTGGCGCTAGGATAGCTTTGCGGGCCTGTGAGTGGGGTGGAGTGAGGGGGTGAGTGAGGTGTAGGCAGCCAATCGCCATTGAAAAGGGTAATCATACCTAACTTAATAATATTAAACAGCTAAATAATATATTAAATTGCTTATTGCCCTACAGTTATGATCCCCTGTTTGCAAATCTTATTCCACTTATATTCAAACTATGCTATGGTCCAATCAGGTATCGCTTATATCCAAACTGTGTAATTGTGGTTCAAGAAGGTGGAGCTTATATTTAAACTAGTCTACGGTCCACTCACATACTCCTTAAATTCCATCTGTGTTATACTTATTGTACAGGTTGTTGGTTGTGTTTCTTTTAAAAGTATAAGTACCAAGATCGGATATATTCAAGTGTACCGTGTAGATTCCAGCAGGCTGACATTATCCAGTATTATGTGTGTATACTTCATTCTTATAAACACCCAACTCCCACTCTCCACTTCATAGCCTCTACTGTATTCGTTTATACTGTATGCATGCCGGTCACCTGTACCTTCAAACACATGACCGTGTTCTTTACTGTGTTTGTAGAGCAATACGGAGTTGAGTGGAGAACCATCTACTTTACTAACAAAAGATTGACTTCTTGGAGAAAGTGTCCCGGTGTAGCAGGCCAGATTATACCCCGCCTCAAGTATACCCAGGGTATAAACTGGCCTAGCCCAGACTATGCCCCCGTATAAACTGGCCTAGCCCAGACTATACCCCTGGGTATTATCTGGCCTAGGCTCGTTTAACCCTATCCTGCCCATTATAACCCCACCCCCACCCCCCACTACGGAAGACCTTATCCTTCACGTTACTCTTTAATTTATGTGTTGTAATTGTTCTGATGCACTCAGATAGATAGATAGATAGATAGATAGATAGATAGATAGATAGATAGATAGATAGATAGATAGATAGATAGATAGATAGATAGATAGATAGATAGATAGATAGATAGATAGATAGATAGATAGATAGATAGATAGAGTTAGGGTTAGGGTTAGGGTTCGGGTTAGTTTTTTTTAGTTTTTAGTTTTTTAGTTTTTTTACACGCAAGATAAAGGCTGTTAGCTGAGATCACTCAGGTTTTTTTTTTTTTTTTTTTTTTTTTTACCCGCAAGCAAAAGGCTGTTACCTGAGAGTTGGTCACGCAAACGGTCATGTACAACAAACCCATGAGTGAAATCTCTTTAGGTGGGGGTATATTCCGGGCGCGAGGGGTATGACCTTTGCCTAGGCTGATCTATACCCAGTGGGTTAAACCCGCCTAGGCTACATTATACCCAGGGTATAAAGTAGCCAGGGGTATATTCCGGCCTGTTACACCGCCACTCTCAGGACTAGAACTGTACTGCTATTGCTTGCATAGCAAGCATGTACTGTTTACCCCCGTAGCTAAAATCTCCCTCCTTTCTGTAGGCTTTTCTAACTGTTGAAATATGAAAAAGCTTACATTATAAAGACTTGGGTGTTGAAAAGCGGTGTGCATTTAACCACAGGTAGATGTGGCTGTAGTCCAATGATCATTGTCACTCAGTTGTATTGAACCTGAAAGCCAGTGTCTGCAGTAGTCCCAGCAAGGCGAGACAACTCGCTTTACAGCGTTCTGTTATGTTACTTTATGCCCGCTATCATTGAATGCAGCCTAGACCTCTATTGTGTCAGTCATATTGTTGTTTCTATTCATGTCTGTCGATGTGCGTATTTATCATAAATATCTTAAAAAGAACTTTCGAAACCGTTTTATCAAAGACATTTGAAGATAACTTTACAAGCAAAAGAAAGGGAAAATTCGATAAGAATAGTTGAATAATATGATACGAATTACCAGTCTAAACGTTCCTCTGTATACTCGGCTTCCATTAGAAAACAGTAAAATGATCTATACACTCGGAGCATAAAGCACATTAGTTTTTTTTTTTTTTTTAAAGGTTCAAACATTATGGTCAGATATCTTTGGCATGTACGCGGCGCGGATTCGAATCTCCATGTTGACGGGAAAGCGATCTCAGAGGTCTGTGCACTGACTTACTGTAATGGCTCTTCATACGATGTTTCTACTCACTACCACCCCACCTGCCCACCTCCATGCCCCATTCACCCAACCCACCTGTCGCGCTAACCCGGTCTCATATTCTTCCTGTTCATCACCTTCAGGCTTAGCGGCACGACACAGAACCCATGACGTTGTCAAATGAACAGGTGACAAGTATACACCGATCGTTCGAGTGGCTCAGTCGTTCGTGGTGTTGGTCAGTGCGCAGGAGGTTTCAAGTTGACGCCTTATGGTAAATATTATTCGGACATTGAAAGCCTTTACATGGGTATGAAATGTGATGATTAATTCATCGACTCTCTCATTGCTGTGGAAGAATGTTAATTTTAAATGGAAATAGACTTGAAAACTCTTCTGGGACAAGACTCCTTATTTGTGTTTGGGGTCTGTTGGATCAGCTTGGGAATATTGGACGCTTTCTGCCAGGTGGTCACTAGGGCTTCCTATGATGGTATTATTTAGCAATGTAGACATTTTATATGTATGTGTTTTGTTCATAATGTATAATGATGTTTGTATTCTATTTTGTTTTTGTAAACGGGGGTTTGATAAATTAGAGCATAGCCTCAGCGTTTTCTGCGTGGGATGTCTTTATTGTAAAGTGACTGGCTGGTGGGGAGCTTTCAGTTTTACCACTAGGGTTGTTTCAGCAGATCTTTTATGGGGATCATGGGTTGTCCGGTCCTGATTTGGCTCGGAAGAGTCCACTGGACCTAAAGCAATAATCATGTAATGTAATGTTATTGTCATATGTTGGTGGACAGCGTACATACGTGCATGAAATGGATGTTCACCGTTGATTTTCGCACAAGCGATGATACGTGTAATTTAGGCGTTAGTGGGAAGTGACAGATGGAAAGTCGAGGTTATTGTGGTGGCGGTTTGAACGGGATCCTGATTTGGCCGGCTCGTTTAGGCGAATATTTGAACTTGTAAGCACACTACTCCTGTCTCACATTAGTGTACAGCTTGCTTTTTCATAATTCGATGTGTAGGTTAACCCTGACGTGTCCTATTTTTCATTGTGCCCACAGAGATTGAGGCAGACCAGTGTAACATCATCTGACAGCACGAGTTTCCACAGGTCCATAATGTCCAAGGTGATTCTGACCTAGGCTGTGATGGTGTATCCCGCTGATGACAAGGTATTTATTTATTTTAGCACGTGGACAAAATTACCGGGTCCTTTACCGTGTTTGTAAAGCGACATGGAGTAGAGTACTGAAGTTCGATTTCTTTTAGAAAGAGGCCTGTGCCACTCTTAGAACTAGAACTCGTGTTGCGTTGCGTGACATGTACACTACCGGCAAATAAAAACTATCACACTAGGGATTTTTAAAAAGATAAAATATTTGATGAATTTGTTATAAAAGTTTCACCAAGAAATCAAAATAATATTGGGAGGAAAAAGGATGTTAGATCCTGATAGGAAAATGTCCTCTGGGCGACCGTGTAACAATTGTGATGGTAAATGTTTCTTAAGTACTGAGATTGACGGTTCTTTAAAGCAGGGGTCAGACATTCTTGTTTGCAACTCATGGGGTCCAGGAAAATGCGGTTATTTTTTTGCTTTTAGTCGGAAAATTCTAAAAGCTTTAAAGCGTGTTAATGTGAGTTCAGTTTCCTGTCCAGAAATAACATATGACAGATTTGGTTTGATCACGGGACTCGAGCCGCCTACTTCTATACCTACCCATAGACACGCACACAATAGAACGAATGCAATGGGCCAAAATATTAAAATTATTTCCCTTGAATATGCAAATGTTCAGCCGATAGGTGCGCCAATAGTCGCGTACTTCCATGTTCAGGTCGTGGATCAAAATCTACAGTTTTAAGTCTTTTTTGATGTCGGTATATATCTTCAGCTTTCATAGGCGACCCCAAATGTTTTTTTGCTTGGACCGGTAAAATGTTTGGAGTGATTATGTACATGTTGTCAGTACTACAAACGATTTATTTTATGAAAAGTCTGTCAGGCCGAGCAAGACACATCTTACATGCTTACAGTGTGCAGAAGGCCCCATACATAATATTTTTTTAATAGTCTAGTCATATAATATATATTAATAATAACAAATTTTTATAGAGTTCGGTACTCCAGCAGATGTCGTGACGTTGTTGTTGTTTGTAGATTATAGTCACACGACACTTTCGCATATAGGTGACTACTGGACCGATTTATACTTAAACCAGCGGGCCAGTTGTTGGTAAAGGGGAAAATAATATGATCACACGTTGACCAATCCGGGATTCGAACCAGCGACCTTTCGGTTACTAGCAAGACGTTCTTACCAACTGAGCTACCCGGCCCCACATGGCGTGACGCAACACGGTATACAGTTATTACAAGGGGCTCGATCACGTAGGCCTATTTACTAGCCGAAGTACGCTACCCTAGGCGCACTCTATCGGATTGTCTTCCCCGAAGGTGGAGGTTTTTGGCTCATTGCCCCAGCAAGTAAATGCAATACGGCTAGCACTGCGCTTTACAGCGTTCTTTGTGTCCGCTGTCATTGCAGCATGCAGCCTAGATCTCTATTGGGTCGATCACAAACCTTTTTTTTTTCTTCTATTCATGTATTACGATATGCGTATTTATCTTATACTAGTGGTTTTGTACCCTGGCAAGCCAGGGTACACAGGTTGCTGTTTAAAATGTAGACAGAGAGACAACTGTTGTCTGCGAGTTTCATTTGGACGATTTTGCCTTGGCTTCTAAAAGTATCTTCATTTATTATTTTATTTTCATGTTTTTTGAAAAAAAAAAAAAGGGGGTTGGTGCAAAATGTACAGGGTCGGTCAGGTGACCGTAAACGGACAATTTTTTTTCTTTGGCCTAAGCGCTGCACATAGGAATAAAAAAAGTACAATGCACATATGAATAAGCTTCATGGGACTGGTCGTTTGAAGGGGTGGGCTTGGTTACATGAGCATGTAATGCACTGAAATTAATCGTAATGTACTGCCAGGGTACAAAGGCATCCTCTCCCTCTAACTTTGGTTGATGTTCGACTCGAGCAATGCATTGAACTATTTTAATTTAAAATGATAATTGCAATGTACTGCAGAACAGAGTCAAACATTAGAAATGCACTGAAATGATTGCAATAGTTTACTTGCAGGGGTGGAATGATGAACCACTGCAAAACAGAGTAGATTAAAAGGTACATGTTGATGTTCGACTCAAGCAATGCATTGAACTATTTTAATTTAAAATGATAATTGCAATGTACTGCAGAACAGAGTATAGATGCATGTTTGAGTAATGCACTAAAATATTTTATTTTAATTTAGTATTTATGTTAGGCAACGTATTTTTAAATGTCATACCTTTATTTAAAAATATTAGGCATGATATTTATTGCAATGTACTTACACTTACAGCCGACGCTGTTGTCAAATGTCGTCTGCAAAAATATATGTGACGTCACGTTTGGCGCTTGAATGGGATTCTTGCAAGATTGTTTGCGAATGAATTTTTGTGCGCATATAAGTATGGATGAGAAAAAAAAGTGAACAGGTAACCTTCAGCTGTAAGATTGGTGACATGAGTGCAAAAGTGTTTTGAATGGAAATAAAACAAAATTTGCGGTATTACGGAACGGCACGTTCTTGACACGGGTTGAATCGGAAGCGCGCGGAATGAGGCTATTGCAGTTTGTGGACATTTTGTTTATTTATTTATCTCAGAAACGGTTAAACGTTCGGTAAGGAAATGTCGGCTATAACGATTTCGCGGGTTTTGAGCGCACAGCAGGCCGATCCGCAGCGCCCAGCACCTGCCCAGATCAGCGTCCATACCGGACAAACTTTACAGTAGAGGCGAAGAAGGACTTCCGGCTAAGCAATTTATATATATAGATGTTTGAACAATAATTAATGAAACCGTTTTATCAAAGACCTTTATATAATATGAATTACAAACGGAAGAAAGTAAAAATATAAATTATAAATTTAAAAATTCCTCTACCCACTCGGCGTGCAATGATCTTACACTCTTGTCAAGCACGGTATTGTTGTTTACAATCAGACCTCCATACCAGCAGATAAAGCCAAATGTTTAAACAGATGTAATAAAACCTCTGTAAAATGCCCACAAAACAGGTTGACTGACACTTAAAATACAGAGTTTATGGAGGCAATATAATCTTGAATGACAATACTTGTGGGTTGCAGCGTTATTTTAATGAAAACGTGAGTGTTTTTGTTGTTGTTTTTTTAAATCCAGTACAGTTCCAATATAGTTGTACTCATTCACACGCTTAACTTTCACACCATTACCAATCAAGTCATGAACAAACTCTTGTCGCCTACGAAAATCTATGTGCATTTGTTTAGTATTTTTTGCCATTAAGGTCCAAATAATTCTCTTTGCACCAGGTGGTGAAACGGGTAACTTCTTGAAAGTAAACAGAGACAGAATTTAAAAGATCTGGAATTGCTGTATCATCAGATTATTTTATGAGAGGACACGTGTCAGAACCATTTCAGTTATTTGTGCATAAATTAAACAAAACTAATATAGAACTATACCTTGAGGTGAGCCGGTGGAGGAGCTGAGCGCATTTTGACAAAAGACAGTTTAGATCCTTTTTACTAGAAAGTCTACAATCCATAGAATCGGGTATGGGTCTTCTTGAACTTCCAGGAGTTTCATTAAACTATCCCTTTATTGGTTGATTGTTGTGCTTACACTTGGACAACAACAACAAAATTTCGATCAAATACTTGTATATTTTTGCTCCTGAATAGCTTGCAAAATGAAAACGAGGTCGATCGGCACAGGTTGTTGTTGTTTACTTTGAAATTCCTTTATCAGTCCGTAATGGTCGACTTTTCCCACTAGTCTCTATAACATAATCCTATAATATCCTATCCCGTAACTCGAAGGTTGTTGGGGCACCACAGATGATCGTTTAATCAGCGCACTCCATCTTCTCTGTCCTCTGCAACCCTCATGGCTTCACTCTGTGTCAAGCCAGTCCATTCTCGAATGTTGTCCTCCCACCTCTTTTTCTATATCCATCTTCTTCTGCCTCCTTGCACCGTGCATTGCAGGATAGTCTTTGCAAGGTCTGGTGCTCTGGTGACCTGGCCATACCATCGGAATTTCCGTTTTTTCACCCCTGTGAGCATGTCATCATGTTGTCCAATGGCTTGTGTGATGGTCTGTCGGACTTCGTCATTGGTGATGTGATGAGTATAGGAAATGCCCAGAAGTCTTCTGTAGCACCTCATAATCATATCCATGCTTTGTATTATTCGTTGTAGATCTGCTGTGAGGGTCCATGTTTTGCAAGCGTATAGGAGGAACCTTATCTTGGAATGTAGACTGATAGTCCTGTCTTTCCAAAGGGGCTTCAACCTTGTTAGGGCAGCAGTTGTTTGTGCTATCCTGGAGAGGACTTCCTGTCGGGACCCATTGTCTAATACAATGGCTCATAACTATTTGAAGCTATGCACTGTGTTGAGGGATTGGCCTTGGACTTTGATGTCCGTTTTGATGCCATTGGTGTTTTTGGTCATCATTTTGGTCTTCTCTGCACTTATTTCCATTCCATAGCCTCTGGAGGTGGTGTCAGGCTTCTGTACCAGCTGTTCAAGTTCTTGTCCCTCTCCAGCCAATCCATCAATATCATCCGCAAAACGGAGGTTGGAGATTGATCTACCCCTTATGCTGACTGTGCCTTCGTGATATGCAAGAGCACCTAACATGATGCGCTCTAGGAAGATGTTGAACAGTGTTGGAGAGAGTAGGCATCCTTGACGCAAACCGATTGTTGTTCTGAACCAGTTTCCGATGGCGCTGTTGTGGAGGAATGCGCTGGTAGCCTTATCATACAGGCTTTTGATGACATCAGTAATGTAAGGGCTGATGTTATACACTCTCATGGTAGCCCACAGAGCTGCATGCCAGACTCGGTCAAACGCGTTCTTGATGTCTACAAACACATGATATAGAGGTTGGTGCTGGAGGTATTTCTCGCAGATTATTCTAAGGTTGAAAATCTGTTCAGTGGTACTTTGTCCTGTCCTGAATCTAGCTTGTTCTTCAGCTATGACTTGTTAAGCTTGGGATTTCAACCTTTTGAGTATTATTTTTAGTAGGACCTTGCTGGTATGGCTGACGAGGCTCTAAATTCCCACTGTGGCTGTCTGTCTCGATTGTTCTTTCTCATTCCTGCTCTGTTCTATCAATCTGCTATACTATCTTCTTCTTCGCTTGACCAGTCACCTACCTTTTTTCTTGAAAACTCTTCCGGGACAAGACTCCTTGTTTGTATATGAGGTCTGTTGGATCAGTTTGGGAATATTGGACGCTTTCTGCCAGGTGGTCACTATGGCGTCCTATGATGTTATTATTTAGCAATGTAGGCATTTTATATGTATGTGTTTTGTTGATATTTTATAATGATTTTTGTATTCTATTTTGTTTTTGTAAACGGGGGTTCGATAAATTAGAGTATAGCCTCAGCGTCCTCTGCGTGGGATGTCTTTATTGTAAAGTGACTGACTGGTAGAGTGCCTTTAGTTTTACCACTAGGGTTGTTTCATCAGATCTTTTATGCGGATCAGGGGTTGTCAGGTCCTGATTTGTCTCGGAAGAGTCCGCTGGACCTAAAGCAATAACCATGTAATGTAATGTAACGAGAACGTGGTCACTTCCGACATCTGCTCCTGGAAAAGTGCGTGTCCTGCCAATGTTGATGCTTGATCTGAAGCGTGCCTTGACCATGATGTAGTAAGTCTGGTTGTCACGTGGGGTTTATGGGCTCTGCACAATGGAATTATGGACCCTCACGTTTATTCGGTGGGAACTGCTAGTAAGTCACCCTATGAATTACTTTAATAAATTTATTTGTTTAGCTCGTTCTGTGTTAAGGTTGGGGTACAGAGATAGATAGAAAAATGGTAAAAGATACTGTCACACTAGCTTTCACACGGCTATGAATCATATGTAGTCCAGCCACTTGATAACAGTTAAAATCACACATTTATTTCTTCTACTCTATACAAGATTCTCTAAGTACTAATCTAACTTAAAATGTCTCAGTCACTGCTAATAGTTCGATCGCTGATAGTCTAGGTAGCTGTTATATCTTCCTCGGGCACTGGCTATTATATCTCATGTAGATTTGGACTACTGTGGTCCGTTTTACAGTTTCTGAAGAGTTGGACTACTGTGGTCCTGTTATGATCAGTTTAAGTGCACTTTCGGAGAGTACACTTAACTTTCTGATGGTGCGGTCGAAGTCCTTCTGTGAGGTAGCTTCTGGTACACCTTTGTAGTGGTGTAGTTGGGTTCCCTTGCCACGCTGTGGGGTCTGACAGGGTGTTTTTCAAGGTAGCTCTTTCCGGCTTGTGCGGCAGAGTCTCCTCAACCAACTAGTCGTTTCTGTGGAGTGGGGTGCACAGGATAGCTCGGGATAGCTCGGGATAGCTCGGGATAGCTCGCCTGCTCGTCTGTAATATAAGAGACGAAATTCTGCACAACCCTGAATAATCGGTTTGTGCAGAGCGTCTCACTGAAAGCCAAGTAGCCCTCAGTGATAGCTCCACATCTCTATACATAAGCGACGAACATTCTGCTACTTCCGGGTTCCACTGGAATCTCAACTCTAAATTCCTATACATACATAAATATAAATCGTGTCTAACTATACACATACAGAATTAATAATAATATAAACATTCAGTGGTACAGCCACTGGTCTGCAAACATACATATAAGTTAAACAACAGTGGTTCCGTACGGGATACAACATGGCGGCGCAACCGGTCGTGTTTCGCCTCGTGCTCGGCTCTTCCACGTGGTACGGCAAATTCGGATTAACAATTCACATTTATGCATAGCAAATTCCACAAACATAATTTCAACAATAATATAAATATATCACGATGACACAGAAGGGTGTTCATTTACCTGTTTGACAAGTTCAGGCCCGTGATGACTTGAGAGAATTCTAAGATTCCTAAGTCCTGCTTCCTGGTCTATGAGTGTAGAGATTTCTCTAGCTGTGGAGATGTTGACTCTACCTCGTCTCACACACGACTGATTCAAACTGTGTTAGGTTTTGACACAGTAAAACTGCTCTACCCACTGAGCCTGCTCTGATTGGTCAAAACGGTCCGATTCAAAGCTCAAGTGCTGACTCACTACGCAATCGTGGGTCGGGCTCGCGGTGTGTGGCCTGCTGTGTAATCTTAATTGCTGCTGTGTAGCTTACTGACTCTCTAAGGGTACAATGACTACACATGGCTAAATAGTCAACAAGCAGAGTTAAAACTAGCCAATTTATGACAGGCTCCCTCAACTGAAAAAAGGCGATGACTACTGGATTCGACCTTTTTCTACTACAGAGCCTAGTTTAACACTGCACTATCCTCGGGTCCTATTTACAAACTAATTAAGTTGCTCTACCTGAGCTGCAATGCTGTGCCAGGTAGCTATGGACACTAGTGACAGGGTTTTATTGGGCGGGGACGAATTCTGGTGCTGTGGCCCTTAGTTGTGTTGGGTGGGCGACAGCTGCTGAGTCCTCCACGAGATGGCGGCTGAGGTAGTCGGCTCCGTGGTTCTCCTTGCCGGGGATGTACTCGATTTGGAATGAGTATGCCTGAAGGGTGAGTGCCCATCGCATCAGGCGAGAGTTCAAAGACTTGGAGGCTGCCAGGAACGATAGTGGTTGGTGGTCCACCTGAACTGTGAAGTGGGTCCCATACAGGTAGAGTTGGAATTTCTGTATGGCCCAGACTAGTCCAAGGCATTCCTTCTCCGACGTGGCGTAGTGGGTCTCGGCGGGTCTCAATTTTCTGCTGGCGTAGGCGACAGGGAATAGCGTCTCTGCATTCTTGGGGTCGCGCTGTAGCAGTACTGCTCCGAGGCCTAAGTCGCTTGCGTCGGTGCGAAGAACGAATGGCTGAGTCAAATCGGGTAGGTGGGGTACTGGCGCCGATGTCATTCTGTCCTTGAGTGTTTGGAATGCTGTCTCGCATTCGGCTGTCCATACGACTTTGTCCGGGGCGATTTTCCGGGTTCCATTTGTCAGTGGTACGGCGATGCTGTTGTAGTTGTGGATGAGCTTCTTCCGCGATGGCGATGGCCATCCATGTGTGTGTGCTGGGGGTCGCTGGTCGGTCCGTGTATTTCTTGAGGAGATTGATGTGGTGGTATCGGGCTCTCCCGTTCACCTCTACTTGGTAGACTGTCTTGGATTTCTTGGCAGTCACCCGGTACGGTCCTCTCCAAGCGATGTCCAGCTTGTTGGTTCCACTTGGAAGTAAGAGTAGCACTTGATCGCCGACTTGCAGTTCTCTGTCCTTCGCGTGGCGGTTGTAGTACTTCGCCTGACGGGCTCTTGCCTTCTTCAGTGCTTCACCAGCTTTCTTCCACGTTGCTTTGAGGGTTTCCTGCAGGTCTGCGACGTACTTGGTGGCACCTCTTGGTGTGTCGTCTATCTTGGCCTCCGTCCAACTTCTGCGTAGGGCTTCTAGCGGTCCTGCTAGAGGTCTGCCGAATAGCAATGTTGACGGGGTGTAGCCTGTGGCTGCATGGGGCGTTTCTCTATATGCGAACAGTGCCGCATTCACGTAGGTGTCCCACGCTTCTGGATTGTCGTCGGCGACTTTCCTGAGGATGGTGAGAAGGGTTCCATTCAGTCTTTCTACTTGTCCGTTGCTGGCTGGGTGGTATGGTGGTGTGCGAATGTGATGGACTTGTATCAACTCGAACACGTCTTGCATCAGGCGGCCGGTGAACTGAGATCCGTTGTCCGTTCTAATGCTGTCCGGGAATCCGACTCTGGTAAAGATGGCGATGAGTGCATCTGCGATCTTCTTGGTGTCGATCGCTGGCAACGGGACTGCTTCGCACCACATCGTACATGCGTCGACGAGTGTGAGTAGAAATCTGTTCCTCTTCTTGGTCATGGGCAGTGGTCCTACTACGTCTACTGAGACTTGCTGGAATGGCACGCCGACTACTACTGATGGTCCTAAGGTAACTGGTACGGTGTGATGTCGCGGGGAATATCGTTGACATTGGTGACAAGATTTCACGTAGCGCTTGACATCCTCCGTGATTCCTGGCCAATAGTAGTGTGCGCTGATTCTCTGCACTGTGGCTCCAATTCCCATGTGTCCGCTGAGTGGCATGCTGTGGCCTAATTCTAGTACTTGGGCTCGAAGGGTGGCTGGTAGTACTAGTTGGGTGTGATCTCCATCTCCTTGTCGATGTAGAACTCCCTCTTCCATGTAGAAGTCTCCCTTGTGCGGGGGTGTGTGCGCCTTGGGTAGCTTCTGGAAGCACTTCGCTATCGAGGTGTCTTCTTTCTGTGCTGTTTTGATCTCTTCGAGTCCTGGGTTCGGAGCGAACTCGGGCTGGGGTGGTTGGGTTTTAGCTTGGGCCCTGGTTTGCACTG
Source organism: Oncomelania hupensis (assembly GCA_036898135.1). Lineage (NCBI taxonomy): Eukaryota > Metazoa > Mollusca > Gastropoda > Littorinimorpha > Pomatiopsidae > Oncomelania > Oncomelania hupensis. The sequence continues at coordinate 16,240,327 of CM072526.1, read as the reverse complement.
CAGCTATCTCTACAGTTTTAGGGGGCGTGCCTAAGAACACATACCTACAACCTAGCACTAGATCATACAGGGGTTTCTGTAAAACAGCTGCTTGGATTCGTCCTGTGACGTACCTACTCTCTACTTCGATCCATGCTATTGGGCAAGTAGTCGTCGGTTTCGTCAAGTCTGCTCCTTGTAAGTCGACTGTCTTGTCTGTCAAGTCCGCGCGCGATACAAGAGATTCGCTAACTATCGCGTCGTATGATAGACCTGTGTCATACAGACAGTTCGCTTCTTTTCCGTTGACCTTGACCGTGTCTGTCACCGAGGGGTGATCTCCGATTGTGTGTGGCTTGTTACCGCTGCTTTGAGTTAGAACTCTGTGCGCTGGCCGGCTTTCGCGCTCTTCCCTACGTTGTGCGGCCAACTTGAAACATTCTGCGGTGGAGTGATTGTTTCTGTTGCAGAACGAACAATACCGTCTCTGTTCTGCAGGACCTCTTTTCCCGAATTCCGTGTTGGGTCCTTTATTTTGCCCAGGTCTGGGGTTATTCGGCTTATTCGCGGTGCGCTCTTCCCGGTTAGGGCTTCGTTTCTGTGCCTCTTTCCCGTTAGGCTTTAGGTCTCGCCTGAAGCTCTTGGCTTCTCCGTGTGCGGCCACGTACCTACCTGCGACCTTGACCAGATCTTCCAGTCTTTCCGCGCCCTGCTCTACTGAGAATGTTCTCAGCTCGGGGGTCATGGTTTCCCGTAGCTGTTCCCATACTAACAGTTCTGTCAGTCCATCATACGTCTTAGCCGTGGCTGACTGGCTAATCCACTTATCCAGCATTGTGGACAACCGATCCGCGAACTGCGCATAGCTCTCTCCTTTCACTCTCCGATTGGTGCGGAACTTTTGCCGGTAGCATTCTCCTGTCAGTTCGAATCCCGTTAGGAGTGCCTCTTTTACCTTGTGATAGTCAGTCACTCTGTCAGTCGGTAGCTTACTGTAGATGTCATAAGCCTTTCCTCTAAGCCCTTGACTAAGCTTAAAAGACCAATGAGTGGGATCTAGTTTATACTCTGTTGCTAGACGCTCAAACCTAGTCAGATAGAGATCTAGACCTTCCTCTCTCTCATTGAATGTTCCCAGTGGAAATGACATTCCTTGTACAGGGTTGGATGCTACCTCTAGCTGATCTGAGTGGGGAGGGGTTGAGGAAGAACTTGAAGCTCCTGATCCCAATCTCCTCAGCTCTAACTCATGCTGTCTTTCTTTTTCCTTTTCTTCCCTCTCTTTTTCTTTTTCTGCCCGCTCATAATCCCACCTCCTAATTTCTGCTTCTCTCTCTGCTGCTACCTTCTTCTGTTCTGCTTCTAATGCTAGTTTCTTCTGCTCTGCTTCTAGTTCCAGTTTCTTTTGCTCCCTTGCTGCTTCTAACTCTAGCTTCTTCTGCTCTGCTTCTAATTTCTTTGCCTCTCTCTCGGCTGCTCTCTCTGCCTTAGCCTCCTGCTTCTCTACCTCGGCATTGATATACGCAATTAGGTCTCCCCCTGCTAAGTGTAAGGCTTCTCCCAATTCCTTGAAACGCAATCTCAAGGCCACTGGGTCCGACATTGCCAAACGTGTCTATGAACACCCTCTGAATCACGTGGAATACCAAAACACTAGCAATATTGCAAGTCAATAACAACAATGCAAAGACCATAAAATTCGTAATCAATAATAGAATAAAACAAGAGTCAAATGGCATACAACAGTTATTTAAGCAAAACCTGCAAAAGAACAATGCAACATACAGGCACAAAAATATTTGAAGCAAAAAAGTTTTTAACTAAAGAATAGTGCACCCAACTGATCAGTCCTTGTTACCACTATTCTAAGTTCTTCTACTTCTACTGTTATCTAATTGTATTGTACTTAGGTCCGGTTATACCCAATTCCTATTATACACAGATCCTAGCTAGGCTCGCCAATTAAAGTGTCACGTGGGGTTTATGGGCTCTGCACAATGGAATTATGGACCCTCACGTTTATTCGGTGGGAACTGCTAGTAAGTCACCCTATGAATTACTTTAATAAATTTATTTGTTTAGCTCGTTCTGTGTTAAGGTTGGGGTACAGAGATAGATAGAAAAATGGTAAAAGATACTGTCACACTAGCTTTCACACGGCTATGAATCATATGTAGTCCAGCCACTTGATAACAGTTAAAATCACACATTTATTTCTTCTACTCTATACAAGATTCTCTAAGTACTAATCTAACTTAAAATGTCTCAGTCACTGCTAATAGTTCGATCGCTGATAGTCTAGGTAGCTGTTATATCTTCCTCGGGCACTGGCTATTATATCTCATGTAGATTTGGACTACTGTGGTCCGTTTTACAGTTTCTGAAGAGTTGGACTACTGTGGTCCTGTTATGATCAGTTTAAGTGCACTTTCGGAGAGTACACTTAACTTTCTGATGGTGCGGTCGAAGTCCTTCTGTGAGGTAGCTTCTGGTACACCTTTGTAGTGGTGTAGTTGGGTTCCCTTGCCACGCTGTGGGGTCTGACAGGGTGTTTTTCAAGGTAGCTCTTTCCGGCTTGTGCGGCAGAGTCTCCTCAACCAACTAGTCGTTTCTGTGGAGTGGGGTGCACAGGATAGCTCGGGATAGCTCGGGATAGCTCGGGATAGCTCGCCTGCTCGTCTGTAATATAAGAGACGAAATTCTGCACAACCCTGAATAATCGGTTTGTGCAGAGCGTCTCACTGAAAGCCAAGTAGCCCTCAGTGATAGCTCCACATCTCTATACATAAGCGACGAACATTCTGCTACTTCCGGGTTCCACTGGAATCTCAACTCTAAATTCCTATACATACATAAATATAAATCGTGTCTAACTATACACATACAGAATTAATAATAATATAAACATTCAGTGGTACAGCCACTGGTCTGCAAACATACATATAAGTTAAACAACAGTGGTTCCGTACGGGATACAACATGGCGGCGCAACCGGTCGTGTTTCGCCTCGTGCTCGGCTCTTCCACGTGGTACGGCAAATTCGGATTAACAATTCACATTTATGCATAGCAAATTCCACAAACATAATTTCAACAATAATATAAATATATCACGATGACACAGAAGGGTGTTCATTTACCTGTTTGACAAGTTCAGGCCCGTGATGACTTGAGAGAATTCTAAGATTCCTAAGTCCTGCTTCCTGGTCTATGAGTGTAGAGATTTCTCTAGCTGTGGAGATGTTGACTCTACCTCGTCTCACACACGACTGATTCAAACTGTGTTAGGTTTTGACACAGTAAAACTGCTCTACCCACTGAGCCTGCTCTGATTGGTCAAAACGGTCCGATTCAAAGCTCAAGTGCTGACTCACTACGCAATCGTGGGTCGGGCTCGCGGTGTGTGGCCTGCTGTGTAATCTTAATTGCTGCTGTGTAGCTTACTGACTCTCTAAGGGTACAATGACTACACATGGCTAAATAGTCAACAAGCAGAGTTAAAACTAGCCAATTTATGACACTGGTTGTGATGCTCCCCGCTGGGATTGTGCCATGCCCATCGTTTGAATTTTTTGTGGAGACCAAGCGTGTTTGCCAGTATCAGATTGTTGTATCTGGCAAACTCCAAGAGTCTCAGACCCGTCATTACCCGTCATTTATCTGATTGTTGCAGTGGGGTCCACATCTGATTGTTGCAGTGGGGTCCACATGTGTCTCCCCAGTTGTGCTCATGTTGGCCAACCTTGGCATTCCAGTCGCCTTGCACAATGACTGTGTCCTTCTTCAGCACTTGAAAGTTAATAAAAAACAAAAATTAAAAATGACCATGAGACACTGCGCCCCTACTCCTGCGGATGAGAGTATAAACCGAGGTCTAGTCTGCAAGCACGCATTTCATCGCACGGGCTTTAAAGACGTTCATGTTCTAGATGGGTGAGAGCCGGCTACACAAATACACCCAGCAAGCACTTATAGGTCCCTTCTTTCCATCCCCTGTCGCCCTGGGCTGGCGTGCATGAACGAACTTAAAAGCCGACTTAATAGACTTAAGTAGCATGTTTCAGTGAAGCGTTAAGTCTAAGTCGGCTTTTAAGTTCGTTCATGCACGCCAGCCCAGGATTGTGCTAAGCTCAAAGTCTGCGATGGGCTCTATGCACAAAGGCATGGCGGCCACGTGCTACGGGAATAACACAGCTTGATCGAATTTAAAAATGGTGAAGTACTGTGCTGCGTTTGGATGCTCTAACTCCGACGTAAAACCTTTATGCAAAGAAAAGAACATTTCCTTTCATCGATTTCCACTTAGAGCGCAAATGATGAAGCACTACATGTCGTCAACTCTAAACTGAATGTCAGTGACAAATCGCTCTGTTATCATTATTGCACGAGTGTGCTATGTTCAAAACATCACAATATCCCAAAATGTCGGTAAATTAAAAATTTTAAGCAGCATTGGAGTACATGCGAGCGAGCTAAAAGAAGCCATGACCGCTTTGTTATTCCCGCGCCACGTGACCATTCCGCCGACTTGTGCATAGAGCCCATTGGGTTGAGTTAGATCCTGCATTGTCCAGCACCTTGAGCATCTCTCGAGCAGGAAAGCGCTACATAATAATGGTCAAATAAATATTAACTATACCGTCGACTGCTGTACTGGGCATGCATTTGTTTGCGAAAAGTCTCGCAAGATAATCCAACGTAATTTCCGTTTCAAAATAGGAACGCAGGACACGAGAAGTTATGTGTTGTTAACTTCCATTTCTTTAGGGGTTTTCTCAATTTTGACTGCACCTTTTTTCATATAAAAAACAGAAAAAAGAAAGATTACTCTTATATAGCGCACTTACAAGCTCAGAGAGCTTCTCAAAGCGCTGGCCACGAATATCCAGCAATCACAAAACAGTTTGCTGAAGTCAGGATTCGAACCCACGTCGCCCGAGACGCACGTACACAAGTCGTGCGCTCTGACGACTGAGCTATCCCTGTCACCATAATTATATACAAAGGTATTTGGTGACTCAGTGCTCCCTGGTGTTAGTCAGTGCGCAGAATGTATCAAGTTTGCGTCTTACGGATGAATAGCGCGGAAATAGAAAGCCAGCTTTACATGGGTGTGAATTATGATGCTCATTTATTTATTTATTCTTTCTTATATAGCGCTTTTCCAGATCAAGAGCTGCTCAAGGCGCTGGCCGATACAGGCTCTAACTCAAGCCGCCCGAGGCGCCAACTTGCAGCCTTTGGGCGCACCGTAACAAGGCTCCAGACAACTGAGCACAATCCTGAGCAGCCAGGGATGGGAAGAGAAGGACCTAGGTGCATGCTGGGTGTGTTCTTGTCACCGGCACTCACCCGTCTAGGACATGAGCGTCAGGATCTTTAAAGACCGTTATGATGGAATGTATGCGACACAGACTAGACCTCGGTTTATACTCTCATCCGAAGGAGTAATCAGCGATAAACGATTTGCTCAGTGGAAGAGTGTTGAAGGGAAATTGACTAGTCATTTATCTGCAGACATCTTACACTCGCCCATAATGAAGTGGGTGTTCACCGTTGATCTTCGCAGAAGCGATAATACGGGTCATTCAGGCTGTAGGGGGAAGTGAGGAATGAGAAGAGAGGGTTATTGGTCGTGATCCTGATTTTGGTCAGCTCATTTGAGCTTGTAAGTGGCATTAATATCGTTACAATTTTAAAAGGTTACACAAACTTTCTTTCGTGATGATATTCATTTTGTATTTTTAAAACTATTTGCATTTCAAAGCGGAACACAAAACGGCAATGCAGAATGTGTCCTTGGAAACAAATCTCGTGTTTTAATTAAACACGCCTCTACTTGCACTTTCATTTTAAGTAGACATGCAATTTTTCTCGGTATTAATACTTTTTCGTGTATTGCATGTTTTTTATAATTGCCACGGTTTAAAAACACACTTCTGTTGAATCGTTCGTGTAATTTGGAGCCCTAGCCTGTAGGTATTGAAAAAGTGATTTCATTGTATTTTTCAGGACTTGTGAGACAAAACTAACAATTACAAGATGGGAGCATTTTTGGACAAGCCAAAGACAGAGAAACACAATGAAGGTGGTGTTGGGAATCAACTTTGCTATGGACTCTGTAGCATGCAGGGGTGGCGAGTGGAAATGGAAGATGCACACACAGCTGTGGTCAGTATTCCTCATGCAAAACTTAAAGATTGGTCCTTTTTTGCTGTGTTTTATGGCCATGCTGGAACACGAGTTTCAGCTTACTGTGCTGAGGAACTGCTGAGTAACATCATTAGAAATGAAGATTTCAAGCTGAACCTGACAGATGGCACTTGGATCCAGCCTTCTGTTGAAGATGTGAAGAAAGGCATCAAGACGGGTTTCCTTACACTGGATGAGAAGATGAGAAACATCCCTGAAATTCTGACCGGTGAAGACAAGGGTGGCTCCACCGCTGTCTGCAGCATCGTCTCGCCAAGATATCTCTTCTTCGCCAACTGTGGAGATTCTCGTGCTGTTCTGTGCCGCAATGGCAAGTGCGCCTTTTCCACCACAGACCACAAACCTATAAACCCTGGCGAGAAGGAACGCATTCAAAATGCGGGTGGCAGTGTGATGATTCAACGTGTGAATGGTTCGCTTCCTGTGTCTCGAGCTCTCGGATATTACGAGTACAAGAATGTTTTGGGGAAAGGGCCATGTGAGCAGCTTGTATCCCCAGAGCCTGAAATATTTATAGAAGAAAGGACGCAAGCTGATGAATTTTTGGTCTTGGCAAGTAATGGCATATGGGATGTCATGACCAATGATGAACTTTGTGCATTCATTTCTAATCGCATGAGGGTCACTCCAATTCTAGAGGATGTTTGCAATCAAGTCGTGGATACTTGCTTGATCAAGGTAACTTACCATATGCCATCTAGATTTCCCAATGGTTCATATTTTGGGGTTGCATTCATGCTTAGGTTGTGCAAGAAAAACTATATTCTTGGTCACACAAATACATACAATATAAACACTGCCATTAGTGCCAATTACTTTGTACATTATTGACAATACCAATGTAGCAGTATGTAGGAACTTTTGACACGCTAAGTGTTTGTTTGTTTTTTTAATTTATTTTATTTAATTTTTGTTGTTGCTTTTAATACCATCATACTCTGCTTGCTGTTGAGAAAGTGAATACAGTAGGCTAGTAAACAATACCACAAAGATGATTTGAGAGAATTTTATTAAAAGAATCATTGCTATGATTTATATTATTACAGTACAGTTACAGGTACTGTGTAATTAATTATCATTCTGCATTGGTTGAAAGAAATGCAAATCAGTTCATGGTTACATATTTCTTTATGCTCGTTTAAAATACGATTATCACTTTGCTCATTTTCATTTTTTCATTTGCTCATTTGAATACATGCAGAAATTTCTAGTGTGAATCTAGGCGAGATGAACGCTGAACTCGTACTAAGGTTTATGTGCGTATCTGAAAAAATGCAAAGCTCTGTTGTAAAATTATGGAATATTTCTGCCAACAGTGGTTATTTTATAATAGATAAGTATGATGCAGTAGTCGCATATAATATTATTAGCTGTATGTAAGACTTGAATCATCAGCAGCATAGGGTCAATAGGGTCAAAATCATATAGTCAGTGTTGCTTTTCATCATATTGCAACTTCGGTTATTTGACAATACCTGAGTGCACAAGGTCATCAGGAATGCTGAAGGAACTTGCGAGGTTGCCAAAGGAAAGTAAAAACTTTGCTTGACAACCTAAAACTCGCAGCTCATTTTCCGAACAGGCGACATTTCTTCTCTCACACGTGCGCTTTTCGCTAACTTGCTCCTAAAATTTCTTTATAAGTAATGTTGGTTTGTCAAGCTCGCCGAATTTTGCACTATCTCATCATGTTTCAGTTTCATAATGTGTATAAAGTTGTTGCGGGCTAGTGACTATTCTGGGTCACTAATCAGCCAAGCAAGTTCAAAATTCTATCTTTCCTTTTTAGCAGCCCTAAACATTTACTGAGTAGAGGTTAAAATAAGAATCACTGAAACCATAAACTGATGAAGTTGTTTGGCAAGGTCGTATTGCTTTTCTTTGGCATTGCTTTGGAATATTAGAATTGGACAAAAAAAAAATTCCGTTATTTACATTTTATTTGGTGACGTAGCCATACCTTGTCAGGTCAGCAGTTGTTTGTGCGATCCTGGAGAGGACTTCCTGTCGGGACCCATTGTCTGATTCAATGGCTCCTAAATATTTGAAGCTATGCACTGTGTTGAGGGATTGGCCTTGAACTTTGATGTCCGTGTTGATGCCATTGGTGTTGTTGGTCATCATTTTGGTCTTCTCTGCACTTATTTCCATTCCATAAGCTCTGAAGGTGGTGTCAAGCCTCTGTACCAGCTGTTCACGTTCTTGTTCCTCTCCAGCCAATCCATCAATGTCATCCGCAAAACGAAGATTGGAGATTGCTCTACCCCCTATGCTGACTGTGCCTTCGTGATCTGCAAGGGCATCTGACATAATGCGCTCTAGGAAGATGTTGAAAGTGTTGGAGAGAGTAGGCATCCCTGACGCACATCGATTGTTGTTCTGAACCAGTTCCCGATGGCGTTGTTATGGAGGACTGCATTGGTAGCCTTGTTATACAGGCTTTTGATTACATCAATAATTTTAGGGCTGATGCACACTTTCATTGTTGCCCATAGAGCCGCATGCTACATTTCAGTTTCATAATGTGTATAAAGTTGTTACGGGCTAGTGACTATTCTGGGTCACTAATCAGCCAAGCAAGTTCAAAATTCTATCTTTCCTTTTTAGCAGCCCTAAACATTTACTGAGTAGAGGTTAAAATAAGAATCACTGAAACCATAAACTGATGAAGTTGTTTGGCAAGGTCGTATTGCTTTTCTTTGGCATTGCTTTGGAATATTAGAATTGGACCACAAAAAAAATTCCGTTATTTACATTTTATTTGGTGACGTAGCCATACCATCGGAGTGTTTCCGTTTCTTCACCACTGTGAGCAGGGGCCCGTTGTCTAAGGCGGGCGCACGCCAACCCTCGCTGGCTTTCGGCTTGGAAACGGTACGCACGCCGCGGGCGTGCGCGTGCGTTGGCGAGCGGTGGCTGAAGGTAGTATGCCGCGTGCTTCATGATCTCGGAGCACAGCACTGCAGCAATCGTCTTCACACGGTTTCTGTTTACAATCTTTCCTTCTTCTGCCGCCATTTTGAAAACGCTCACCACGCGCAAACCGTTTCATAAGGCAAAGTGTGCAGTGCGCGCGCTCACGGCAGGCGTTTTGTTCTAGGCAACAGGCCCCGTGTTGTCCAATGGCTTGTGTGATGGTCTGTCGGACTTCGTCGTTGGTGATGTGTTGGGTATAGGAAATGCCCAGAAGTCTTCTGTAGCACCTCATCTCCATGCTTTGTATTCTTCGTTGTCGATCTGCTGTGTGGGTCCATGCTTCGCAAGCATATAGGAAGATGGAGATGACAAGGGAGCGCAGCAGTCTTACTTTGGAATGTAGACTGATGGTCATGTCTTTCCAAATGGGCTTCAACCTTGTCAGGTCAGCAGTTGTTTGTGCGATCCTGGAGAGGACTTCCTGTCGGGACCCATTGTCTGATTCAATGGCTCCTAAATATTTGAAGCTATGCACTGTGTTGAGGGATTGGCCTTGAACTTTGATGTCCGTGTTGATGCCATTGGTGTTGTTGGTCATCATTTTGGTCTTCTCTGCACTTATTTCCATTACATAAGCTCTGAAGGTGTTGTCAAGCCTCTGTACCAGCTGTTCACGTTCTTGTTCCTCTCCAGCCAATCCATCAATGTCATCCGCAAAACGAAGATTGGAGATTGCTCTACCCCCTATGCTGACTGTGCCTTCGTGATCTGCAAGGGCATCTGACATAATGCGCTCTAGGAAGATGTTGAAAGTGTTGGAGAGAGTAGGCATCCCTGACGCACATCGATTGTTGTTCTGAACCAGTTCCCGATGGCGTTGTTATGGAGGACTGCATTGGTAGCCTTGTTATACAGGCTTTTGATTACATCAATAATTTTAGGGCTGATGCACACTTTCATTGTTGCCCATAGAGCCGCATGCTACATTTCAGTTTCATAATGTGTATAAAGTTGTTACGGGCTAGTGACTAATCAGCCAAGCAAGTTCAAAATTCTATCTTTCCTTACTGAGTAGAGGTTAAAATAAGAATCACTGAAACCATAAACTGATGAAGTTGTTTGGCAAGGTCGTATTGCTTTTCTTTGGCATTGCTTTGGAATATTAGAATTGGACCCAAAAAAAAAATTCCGTTATTTACATTTTATTTGGTGACGTAGCCATACCATCGGAGTGTTTCCGTTTCTTCACCACTGTGAGCAGGTCATCGTGTTGTCCAATGGCTTGTGTGATGGTCTGTCGGACTTCGTCGTTGGTGATGTGTTGGGTATAGGAAATGCCCTGAAGTCTTCTGTAGCACCTCATCTCCATGCTTTGTATTCTTTGTTGTAGATCTGCTGTGAGGGTCCATGCTTCGCAAGCATATAGGAAGATGGAGATGACAAGGGAGCGCAGCAGTCTTACTTTGGAATGTAAACTGATGGTCCTGTCTTTCCAAATGGGCTTCAACCTTCTCAGGGCAGCAGTTGTTTGTGCGATCATGGAGAGGACTTCCTGTCGGGACCCATTGTCTGATACAATGGCTCCTAAATATTTGAAGCTATGCACTGTGTTGAGGGATTGGCCTTGAACTTTGATATCCGTGTTGATGCCATTGGTGCTGCTGGTCATCATTTTGGTCTTTTCTGCACTTATTTCCATTCCATAAGCTCTGGAGATGGTGTCAAGGCTCTGTACCAGCTGTTCAAGTTCTTGTTTCTCTCCAGCCGACCCATCAATGTCATCCGCAAAACGAAGATTGGAGATTGCTCTACCCCCTATGCTGACTGTGCCTTCGTGATCTGCAGGGGTGAAGAGCCCGCTGGACCTAAAGCAATAATCATGTAATGTAATGTAATCTGCAAGGGCATCTGACATGATGCGCTCTAGGAAGATGTTGAAGAGTGTTGGAGAGAGTAGGCATCCCTGACGCATATCGATTGTTGTTCTGAACCAGTTCCCGATGGCGCTGTTATGGAGGACTGCACTGGTAGCCTTGTCATACAGGCTCTTGATGACATCAATAATTTTAGGGCTGATGTTGTACACTTTCATTGTTGCCCATAGAGCTGCATGCCAGACTCGGTCAAACGCCTTCTTGAAGTCTATGAACACATGATATAGATGTTGATGGTGCTGTAGGTATTTCTCACAGATTATTCTGAGCTTGAAAATCTGTTCAGTGGTACTTCGCCCTGCCATTAATCCTGCTTGTTCTTCAGCTATGATTTGTTCAGCTTGGGGTTACAACCTGTGAGTATTATTTTCAGGAGGACCTTGGTGGGATGGCTGATGAGGCTGATGGTGCGGTAATTTTCACACTCCTGAAGGTTATCTTTTTTGGGAAGAGTGATGACAAGCGACTGGGTCCATGGTGTAGGCCATTCCCCACTCTGCCAGATCTTGTTAGGCATCAATCATCGCTTCTCCTCCTGCTTGAAGCAATTCGGCGGGTATGTTGTCCATTCCCGCTGACTTCCCTTTCTTCAGCGATTGCACTGCTGCCTCAACTTTTTCCCAGAGAATTGGGAGGATCATCAGGCCTTGCAAAGACCATTCTGCAAGGCACAATGCAAGGAGGTAGAAGAAGAGGGCGATCGAAAAAGAGGTGGGAGGACAACATCCGTGAATGGACTGGTTTGACACTGAGCGAAGCCATCAGGGTTGCGGAGGACAGAGAAAGATGGAGTATGCTGGTTAAACGATCATCTGTGGTGCCCCTACGACCTCCGAGTTCTGGGACAGGATAGGATAGGATAGGACATTTTGTTTGTTTAAATTTGGTTTTAGGGGAGCCGTGGCAACATGACCATTGTTCTTGTGGCATTTGAGGGAGCACCAACCGTCACTGATGAAGCTGTGCAAAATGAAAAGATACTGGATGAGAAAATTGAAATGAAAATAAAAGGTCAGTTGATTACTCACCTCTTTATTATTGAAATCAGAATATATATCAGGATTTGCCAATTTTTTCCAACAAGGGCTTGCCCCGGGTAAGCAATATGTCATTTTTAACTGTCCCGCTCAGAAAATTACTGTCTCGCTCAAATATGTACTTGTCCACATAGTGAAAGCAAAAAAAAGCAACAACAACAAAACCCCACTTAATACACACACAAAAACAGGCCCAGATAATCTATGCAACTTGGAAGATTGGAATTGGCGGCATTCTCAGACGAAATCAAGTTTTTTGGAGACCTCACTTTACCATGAGAAACAAGACAAAAGGCGTGCTGTCATTGGCGGATATTTGAACAATTGATCAATCAAATATGTTGTGAAATATCGCCCCGCTATTGATATAAGGAACGCTGTCATCGGCTGAAGGTTGAACTATTGACCAATCAAATCCGCTGTAATATATTGGATTAGAGTTTGACGTCAAAATTCCAAAGTTTCTCAGGCTGAAATGCAGATCAAAGTAAATATGATTTGGTGCCGATGATCACGTTGTGTTGTTTTAAGTTCACAGCTTTTAACTTACACCTGGGCAAGTGACTACCATAATGTCTTTCTCGGCAACTTTTTTTTTTGGCCCGGAAACCGAGAAATGGGATTTGGCAGTCCCTGTATATAAACTACTAAAATAACAAAACTTGAACCCAGAAGAGACGAGTTGGATTAACAATTTGTTAATAACAGTATACATTTGAAAATTTGTGCTTTCTTATTTTTTAAGCATGTTTGTATTCTGTATTTAAAAAATCCAAGTAAAACTGAAAACATAATTTTTTTAATTGATCTACATTAATTAAAATGAGATAGTTATTTTACAGAGATCCTGGCAAAAGAGCCTTCGGAGAATCATGACATGGGCTTTATTCTGCATCGCATTGCTGAAGATCTAGGTGGCCAATTCCCACCAGGTGGTGGATTTCAGTGCAAGTAAGTCTAAACTTGAAAATTTTTTAAAATTTTATTTAGGTGTCCTAAAATTCATAAAAAATACACATTTTAATAATAGTCGCTGAATGACTTACATGGTTGATGCTGAATGCATTAACCTCTACATGTATCTCTACAGCTGTGTTGTCTTGAAAGTTCAGTTCAGTTCTCCATTGCTAGTTGTTTTGAAGCTTAAATTCAGTTGCGTTCCTCGTGCAAATATTATTTTGAATTTTAGATTTAATCAACAGATAATCTTTTATGCTATTGATTGTCTTCAGCAGCATTTTATAATGCAAGAATGTCCAAAAGGCTGCACATTATTGGAAGGCAAATCGCCGTTGGTAAAGGAACATTGAAGACTGGTATGAAAGTAGATTCAGGTGATCAGTTGGCCTATAGCAACATTAAATGTTTTTGCAATGGTATTGATAAGTTTGCTGTTGAGAGCCAGCATTGAATTTGTTTATATTCATACAAGGGTGGGAATTATCCGCCATTACAAAAATTCCCTCTAAAAAAGAATTATTCTGCAAAAATCAAAAACGTTATGAATGGAGTAATTTTGCTTCTTTTTTTTCCAAGGAAAAATACCATCGAGTCCATCTTTCACAGACTGAAGTCAAATTGTGAACAAGAGGTATGTCCTTAATATTTTGCTCATGGACAGATATTATTCTTTATTTTGATAAAGAAAGTTAATTAGTTTCGCAATTTTAGTGTTTATTTGCTTGGGATTTTATTAAAATCTGACAGTAAAGTAGTGCTGTAAATTTTTCAGGCAGAATCAGTTTCTCGATTCCCTTTACGGAGAACTGGATTGTTAAGGTCTTTGGCAAGAGTAAGTATTGATCAGTAGTTGCCACCTTTGTGTCTCTTCACCATCTTCTTTTACAAATCATGTATTTTAAAGTTACAATTAACCATAAGTAAATGGTTGTCTTTGTTCATTGGTATCAAGCAATTTCCAGATTGGTGTATTCAATGGCAAAATTTCATTTGTCCTTCAGGGTGGTTTTCTTTTTCAGGACCTTATTTCTGTTCTTGGTATACAGCTTCTTTCTGTAGTAACACAGTGGCATCTGCTTTCACTCTTCAATAAGCAACTAAAGTTTGTTCTGTTATCTTCAACTTAAGTCTTCATGATGATCTGTAATATCTTTGTTGATTGCTAGAAATTGAAAAATGCTGATATAAAAAGATTTTGTTGGAGTCGACCTCCCCAGCAATTCACCACTCATTTTTTCACACAAACTACGCAATAGTGATCAATGAATTTAAAAATATTTATTCATGTTGTTGATGGAAAAGTTTTATTCCCATAATCTTGCAACATTTTGTATGGAAAATAGCACACAGCCCTTGAGGTCTAATGACCCTTGGCTGGGGTACAATTCTGGCAGAAGAGGAATCCCAAAAAACAAAACTGCATTTTGATTATATTAAACAAAAATTCTTGTTCACGCATTTATTAGGACCAAATAATTTCTTCGTTTCTTTGATTATGACTGCTTTGTGATTATTATGATGATGATGATGATGATTGCATCACTTTTACAGATTTTGTGGGTACCATGATAAGTACCGTCTAAATGATTCAGTTCATCTTGCTAGAGAGAATTCACATAAAATCTTTATGATGAGATCAAAAGTTCAGTTTGATAATGCGGGTTAAGCAGTTTGTGTGGTAATGATCATGTACTTACTTATGATTTTAACTTCAAATATCGTCACGCTCATAACATAAATGCCTAACTCAGACTTAGGCAGTTGTGCAGTAGGGGTAAAAACAAAGCCCTGGGAAGACAATCCATCTGTGCTAGAGAGTACAAGTCTCTATCTAAATAGTAACGGTCGCCACAGCTTCGTATGCCAAATTGCCTATCTCATTCCTGACATAGGCATTTTGCAACCAATATGGCGGCGCCCAGACGCATTGAACAATTTTGGGCTGAAAAAGCAACAAAGATGTTGCAAAACATACTTCAATCAGAAGACGAAGGTAAGTAATCACTTTTAGAACTTGTTATTCTTAGGTGTTGTAGGAAAATGGCTATAAATGCTGTTCCAAGCATCATCTTCAATGTGAAGCGATTGATATCGGCAATTTGCAAATTAAGACAGAGCTGAGATAGGCATTTTGTCTTAAACGGCAGACTGACTGTAAAAAAAACGTTAAATAAAGTTAAAATACTTGGCTATTTACCATTTAGCATTGCTAACCATTGTTCTCGTTTTATGTTACATAAAATATCGAGCATATTTATTTATAGATGCGTCTGTATATGCGTGTGTCCGTAGATCCCCACGACTGTGACGATGAAGCGCGGGAAGCTACAAGCTTGAGTCCTCCTCCTCAAGTGAGGAAGACGACATTACATTACATTATATGGTTCTTGCTTAAGCTTTAGGTCCAGCAGACTCTTCCGAGCCAAATCAGGACCAAAGAAGTGAAAGAGGACTCACCCCTGATCCGCATAAAAGATCTGCCGAAACAACCCTAGTGGTAACACTGAAGGCAATCTACCAGCCGGTCACTTTACAATAAAGACATCCCACGCAGGGGACGCTGAGGCTATAATCTAATTTATCGAACCTCCGGTTACAAAACAAAATAGAATACAAGCATCATTATACAATATCAACAAAACCCATACATATAAAATGCCTACATTGCCAAATAATATCATAGGAAACCCCAGTGACCATTTGGCAGAAAGCATCCAATATTCCCAAGCTGATCCAACAGACCTCACACACAAATGAGTAGTTTTGTCCCGGAAGAGTTGTCCAAGAGACCAGTGCATGGGCAGGAAGTAGGAATCAAAGTGTTTAGAGCCAGTGGGAATTCGAGCTTTTCCCTCTCCGACTTGAGCTGCTTAGCTCAACTACCGCTTACCCATCTGCAACTTCACACTTTGCCACAACTGGAAGATCACCCCGAGGAAGTTATTGCCACTTTATGTGAAATAAAAATGTTGCAGGTGCTTCACGTTGAGCGTCTAACATGGTTTAGCCCCGGTCAAGTAAAACAGATATTAGTGTCTTGTAAGAACTTGAAACGTTCCATTTCACACTAAGATGGAAATGGCAGCCCTGAATAGACCTCTACAAAGCACACAGAGACGTCCTGTCCGGAAAAGACTTTCTATGCCTGGGTGCAGGTAGAAGGGGAGGGGAGAGGGAGTGCTCTATGATGCATTGAGTCAAGTACAAAGTAATACTTCACTGCTGCAAGTGAATTACCTTTTGGATGGATCACATACAAATAATTGTTTGTTTTGCAAGCTCACAGAAGTTAATTAAGCAAGTTTAATAATTACCTTTAAGAGGAGAGCGAGTGTTCCATGATGCTTTGAGTTAATTAAATAAATGAATAACATTTTACAAGGGTAAAAGTAAGGGAAGGGGGAGTGTGATAAGATGCCAACAGTCAAGTACACACTTTACTGCACCTTTAGTTTGGATCACATTAACAATAATTATTTGTGTTTAATTTTTTTTTATTTTCCAAGCACACAGAAGATGTGTTTGTGTATTATGTCTTTTTATGAGGAGAGGATGTGTTCTATGATGCCTTTAGTCAAGTACAAAGTAATAGACAATGGCTCCCGACAGGAAGTCCTCTCAAGGATCGCAAAAACAACTGCTGCCCTGGCGAGGTTGAAGCCAATTTGGAAAGACAGGACCATCAGTTTACATTCCAAGGTAAGACTGCTGCGCTCTCTTGTCATCTCCATCTTCCTATACGCTTGCAAGACATGGACCCTCACAGCAGATCTACAACGAAGAATACAAAGCATGAAGATGAGGTGCTACAGAAGATTTCTGGGCATTTCCTACACCAGCACATCACCAACGACGAAGTCCGACAGACCATCACACAAGCCATTGGACAACACGATGACCTGCTCACAGTGGTAAAAAAACGGAAACTCCGATGGCATGGCCACGTCACCAGATCATCAGGTCTTGCAAAGACTATCCTGCAAGGCACAGTGCAAGGAGGTAGAAGAAGATGGAGACCGAAAAAGAGATGGGAGGACAACATTCGAGAATGGACTGGTTTGACACTGAGCGAAACCATGAGGGTTGCTGAAGACAGGGAAAGATGAAGAACGCTGGTTAAACGATCATCTGTGGTGCTCCTACGACCTCCGAGTTACGGGATAGGATAGGAATAGGCTAGGAAAGTAATACATCACTGCTGCAAGTAGATCACAGTTTGTTAGATCACATTAAATTAAAAAGGATTCTTTCTATTGACATTTTGTTAGCAAGCGCATAGAAGATGTGTAGGTTTATGAAAAAACTGTGTTGTTTCTTTAGGCTTGTCATGTTTTACCGTTGACATTGCAAGTACATGAAGTTTTTTGTTTATCTTTATGTTATTGATTAAATGGGAAAAAATTCAATATTGCCTATCTTGTTTTTTGTCTTTTAAAAACTTTCTTATGCCTATCTGAAGTTTCACTTCTTGCCTATCTCAGCTTTTGTTAGTGCTCATTCTGCCTAAATCAGTTTGCAGGCAAACGAACACACATTTCTCAAAACTGGCTTCAACATACATTGGCAACTTCATTCTGTGAAGATATATGCAAAAAAAATCTTTAAAGATTTTTCAGTTTAAAAAATAACATGTTTTTATCGTTTATCTCGAAACTATGAAAATTGAGTTAGGCAATTATCTTATGAGCGTGACGATATACAGTGTGATGATGACAGGATGATGTGCCATAATGGGATGGATCATAACAGTGAAGAAAATGGACTGTGAAGGGAATGACGTCAGGTTTGCTGCATCCCTGTCGGCAGTGAGCCACCACTGCCATTCGCTTGAGAAGAACTTCGGCTCTGCAGACCTTAATGCAAACTTTTTTCCTCTCTTCACTCTCTGCCAGCTCTCATCTTTCACTGTCCCGCTGCACTAGCTGTGCTTTTTTCATCTATATATCCTCTATCATCATGCAGTGAGTGTTGACAGATTTGTCTGAAGTTAGTTTTTCTTCCAAGTTTTTGAAAGGGTGCAGATATCTGATTAAAAATTTATTTTGCAAGTCATGTATGAGTCGGTGATGTGTGTTTTTACTGTTTTATTTCTCTTGTGCTGTGAGAAATCAAAATGTTATTGTAATTTTTCCATTCTTCCACATGAGACATCGATATGTGGTATTGTTTATTTTTGTCCTTGCTTGATGAAATCTATTTCATACCATAGATCTTTCACATCTGTTCAATGTAGGGCACCGTCATTCAATTGATTTGTTATTTTTATGATTGGGGTGGTTGTCAAGATTCAAGGTTATAGGTTTTGTATTATTAGCTATAGCACTATATGAAATGATGCGTAGGCCTAATGTTCAGCAAGGACGAATAAATTCTATCTTTCAAACACGCAACATACTTTTCATAAACACAGCAGAAAGCAAGACGGAAGAACAATAAACCACCACATAGTTAAACACTTCAGTAAATCAACAAAACGAGGAAATAACTACTATTTCATTTATTCCTCTTGGTCACAATAAGAAGTCAGTGGCGATGAGCAATAGCAAAGAAGGCACATCAACTGATCAACAATGATCAAGGCAAAGTCAAAGACGTACTTAAATAATGTCAAACAGTCAATAATACTATAGTCAGGCACAAGACCCCATATCCTTTCATGTGTGTAAAAGTCATCATAAGAAGTCAGTACTCTCCAACTATAAAATGGTATCCGCTCCAGTATGTCCGGTATCACCCTAGCAACGACACTCAAAATTCACAAAACCAGTCCACAGAGCACAGTTTAAAATCCGAAGTCACAACGTCGAAACACACACCAAACGCAGATAAAAGTTCAATAAGAACCAAGGCGGATACGAAGATGTCACATACAAAGATTCCTTACAGTCATATCCAACAGCAAAATATCGATGGTAACGGAATATCCAATTTCACAATGGCGGACGCCCGTGGTGTCACAACGTAGCAGCATGAAACGAAGAACCACCACCTCTCTCTCCGAAACTACCACAAAGCACTATCCAAAAGCCTCATCCACATTGCTCAACAAGTCCCCAATTGACAACAAACATCACACCTAGCGCGGATGACACAGATTTTACATCAGAAATACACAAACTTGTACAAGACAAACATGTCCACCAACGACCGGCCGGAAACGGAACGCAAAACAAATTTTTACCACAAAACACCACAATACTGCTTACACTCAGCACACAACCGGCGCGAGCCCTATTCAATGTTACTATCCGGCCAATCAATAGCAATTAATAATAATTAACAGTCCAACTAAAAATCCGGTTTGTTACAGTGGTTATGTAAACTATGACTTTCAAATGTTGTTTCCCTCCCTTGGAGTGCATGGTCTTGAACAGCAAGATCCAAATGGTCATGTGCCACTTTATTCTTTTGTTGTTGTTGTTTTTTTGCCACATAATTTATTATATATTTTTAAAAATCCTAGACTAAATGTTTAATACATCATGATGTACATGATTATTTCCACCTCAACCCGCATTTAAAGCTTAACCTTTTTTTTAATGTTCTTTTTCTGTTGATGTTTGGGTTGCATGATGAGCTCTGGAAAATGTCTACATTCATCTAATCTGACAGTGGTGATGCTCGAGAACTTTAATATTTGGTGGTTTATTGTGTAGGATGCAAGTTCTATGGCTGTTCACGTTTTAAGTGAGTGTTTTCAGTGTGGTATCATTATGCAGGTGATACCTTTGTGTGTAACTGTTGTTTCATTTATTTCAGAGAATGTGATCCTACAACCATTTTTATGGTAATTTATGAGATCATACAATATAACAAAAAATGATTCATATTGTATTTGTTAGAGCCAGTGCATATGGTCAAGTATTGAAACTGTACTCACAAAAGAGTGTCATGTCACTCATTTTGAGTAATAAAGTACAAGAGTATGAAAACATTCATACTTTGCTGCTGTGAAAGGATTGTGTTCTTCTTTCGCCCAGAATACACATGTATTTGTTTATGTGGTGCGGTAGTGTCAGGTTTCTCCCCCATTCATTGCAGTTTGGAAAGTAACGCATTTCATGTATTTGGACATTTGTTAACTTGACTGAACTTGTCCAAAATGTATTTGTCTGCCTGGGCAATTGTGTATTTTTGAATGAGTGAGTGACTGTTGCTTGAAGTACTCTATAGATGCAAGATTAGTGAAAAATGTTGGTAATGTTATGGTTTTGTTGCTAAAACTGTCTTCCTTTTTCAGTTTGAATATTTTTTATTATGTTTGGTTCTAGAATGTCTTGCACCATTAAATAAGTACCAAGAAAAAAAAAGAAAAAGGAAGGTGATAGCAATAGCGTTTTCTTGGAAGAAGGGAAAGGGACTGAAAAGATATGGTCACTTCAAAGGCACTTTATGTGGTATAAGAATTAACCAGAAAATAGCATTCATTGAACATTTTGAAAAAAGAGTTATTTAGTCATGAAATTCCCATAACAATACAAGATGAAAATATTGTGCATGAAATTTTCTGATACTTTTTATTATACAGGTACCCTTGAATTTCTTCCACTGCTTTTTTGTTTTCTTTTTACTTTCTCTGTGGTTTTGAGAGCAATACATTTGTTTTTTTCCCTGTCACTTCTTTTCAATATTAGTTTTCATTTGGTTTAATTACATTGCTTGTTGTTGGAGTTCATTTAGCATACTTTAATATATGAATGCTTATGTCAAACGTTTTTTCTAACTGGCGTTTGTGAAGTTGGCAAATTGACTTACAAGCGGTTCATACCATTTTCTGTTTGAGAATTTTCGCAGTAATCATGACTGCAATGTCCCAGCAACAGCTAGTAGGTTTTCTGATTGGATAAATATAACTTTAGTTTTAAGTTTTGTTTTTTTGACTCGCATGCATAGCAATGTGAGTCTGTGTACTTGCCCTCCATCCTCTCCCCCCTCCCTCTCCTCCCACCCCTCACCCCAAAGCAAGATTTTTGCAAATCTGTAAATCTGTGCGAAATTAGCCATAAATAGTCCAAAAATAATATAAAAAAAGAAATGTCCATCCATCTGTCTGTCTGCTGTCCGCCCTCTGTCTGTGCAAACACTCCAAAGTGGCGAAGTACTCAGAGCCTATTTAAACTATCACAACCAAACTTGGTAAGATGGTGTATACTCATGAGACCTCAAAAATGATCAGTGAATGAATGACTTCAAGGTCAAGGTCACAAGGTCATCAATTGTTAATAAAAAAAACCTCTAAATTGTTCACAAAAGTTCACCTTTTTTTCCTAACTTATTAATATTAACTTACTATTCTTTGATTCATGATAGATACCAATAAGACGCACATACTGTGCAAATTTGGTCAACCTCACTCCAAGGTCATGGTCACGGAGATGTCCAAAGTTGGTTTGTTTAGGTACTTTGAAGTGTCCTTGACCTTAAACTGAGATATAAAGTTCAAACTTGTATTTAGAGATGATAGATTAACCTACTTTGCATAAATGTTCGTTTTTTGCGTTGATCTTTTATATGTATGCGTTTTGTTAATATTATATAATGATTTTTTATATTCTATTTTGTTTTTGGAAACGTGGGTACGATAAATTAAGAGTACTCCCTCAGCGTCCCCTGCATGGGATGCCTTTATTGTAAAGTGACCGACTGGCGGAGTGCCTTCAGTGTTACCATTAGGGTTGTTTCAGCAGATCTTTTATACTGATAAGGAGTGAGCCCTCTTTCAACCAAGTTGTGGTCTTGATTTGGCTCTTTGCAATCCGCTGGACCCAAAAAAACAATGACTAAAAGTGGGATGGCTGTTTATTTAACCCATAGTATGCAAAACATTGGGTTATTTGATCAGACATGCATGAGAGGTCGCGTAAAGTGCAAAGTCATTCCAAGGTCACCATTTTTTGTTTTTTTGTTTTTTTTGAGGGGGAGGAAGAGGGGGGGGGCATAATACATTTGCTTTAGTTTTTGATTGTACATGTGTATTTGGAGCCAGAGGTCAAGGTCATTTCAAGGTCAAGATCACAGAAAGATAAAAGTCTGTATTTGCATTTTAATGTGACCGTTTCATTTTGTTTTCTCTGGGCACTCATTTTCATGTTAAATATTGCAAGTTCCATAAGGAGCATGTGAGTCATATGGGCTTTGCCCTTCTAGTTTTTGTTAGTTGGAGGTCGTAAACTTAGGTATTTTAATGCACCGTTCTGTGAGAAGGCCCTCGCTGCTGAATGTTGACTTCTGCAAAAAGCAGTAATAATAATTATTAATGCACAAGTTATCAACTTGGTGTCTTGATCACAAATGCTTGAGAGCCTGGGAGATGCAGGCAGTGGAGTGTTCAGGACAAGTTTTGAAGCAGCAAGACTTTAGATGCTTATTTGGATGTGTATAGTTTGCTTTCCAAACTTGCATTATTTGGCACTATAATAATAGAACAGAACATGATTGTGAAACTACATCAGTCTTTTTTTTAAATTTTCTGTTTTGTTGTTCTCTATTTTGTTTGTATTTTGTTACATAACATTGTTTGCTATGTTTTGTTTGTTGGTAATTTGTTTTTGATTTTTTAAGAGGGAACGTAACGGTTTTTTTCTTGTAATAAAATTGATGTTTTATGTAGGATAGATATGTATAGCCTTGATAAAGTTGTTTTCAAGACTTTGTTGGAGAGAAATTGAATTACGTATATTATGTTTGAGAGCAAGCATGTTGTCACTAGGTTATCTCCATTATTCTGCAATTTGTTGAATTTTCTATCAATGGATTTGGTAATTTGTTTTTATATTTTTTAAATTGAAAATTGTTCAGATATTATAATTAAAGCACTCGGTAATTTGTTGTTCAGGATAAGTTATAGCTAGATTGCCTATTTAAAGTTTGTTTTTTATCAGCCAGTCTGAATTTAACAGCTTGCTTCTCTTTTTTCTGTACTAACTTGTCACAGTTTATAGAAAACATAAGCATACACTAATTAATGATAGTAACAGTCCTGTCCATACCTCAAAATATTTTAGACTTGAAAGAAGTAAGAAGTTCCTTATATTCATTTGGCTTAAACTGTGCCTGGTTTTTAACATATAATTATATGCTTGCCCAAGAATGTGGTTACGCCACAGTAGAATGTTGCTGGGTTACACCAGCTCCTGGAGTGCCTGCATACGTTGATAGTCTCTCTTTTGAGATGTACAGTGTTTTGGCTGACCATGTTCCTGCTGGCTATACCAGAAGAGAGGCAATCGAAGTGTAATGAAACTATGCTAGCTTTCCCATCTTTGTTCATGGATGTATTATGCTGTATATTACGTTATGATTTTTGCTTCTCGTGTTTAGATTGTATTCTGTGTGTTTTCATTATTCCTCGTTACGGTAAATAAATATGATAGAGAAGTAATTTTATGTGTTTATTTGTTAATGCATGCTATTATATGATCCACAAAATCACATCACAAGATTAAAGCATTTCCATAATGATATGTAATTATTTTATTTCTTTCATTTGACATAATTATTTTTAACACAAAACTTAAGTGACAGTTTATACATTTCACACAAGCTAACATTTGAAAAATTGTTAAACGATCATCTGTGATGCCTCAACGACTCAATATCCCCAAGCTGACCCAACAGATCCCATACACAAATAAGGAGTTGGGGAGAGTTTTGGAGCTCAATGCGCATAGATTTAATTAGAAGTCATGAATTATTCAATTTGTTATAATTTTTTGTTTGTTTGTTGTTTTAACTTCTATTAAATAGTCTAGCAATTTAAAAAATATATATTTGAACCTAATTTCTTTAAGTAAGCATTATTAGTTTTAATAAATATTTCTTTATTATTTATTTCTTTATTTTGGGTTGGGAGGGGAGGGGTTGGGAGGAATTATTTATTAATTTGTTTTAATTTTGATAAAAAAAACAATTTTTTTAAAGGGGAATGGAGAAGGGTGGAGGGGGTAGGGGTATGGGGGCCCAACTCCAACTTTCTGTAAGACGCAAAATGACATTTATAAGTACTTCATTCTTCACAGTTAAAGTTGAAAGGTTCAATTTTTTTCTTTTTTTGTTTCTTAATGTGAACTAATTGTTATAGAAGAATGTATGTTGTTAAAAGTGTATGTGTATGAAGAGTGGCCTACACCATGGACCATGCAGTTACTTGTCATCACTTTTCCCAAAAAGGTAACCTTCAGGAGTGTGAAAATTACCGCACAATCAGCCTCATCAGCCATCCCAGCAAGGTCCTCCTGAAAATAATACTCAACAGATTGAAACCCCAAGCTGAACAAATCATAGCTGAAGAGCAAGCATGTCAGTGGTATGATGATTGTTATGGTTTGATTAATTAATTAATTAATTTGGAAAATATGCATGATGTGCGCATGGTAGATTTTTTGTAAATTGTTTATGTTACAACAGTACACTTACGTTAATCTGATGAATAAAAATTGATACAACAACAACAACAAGGGCAAGAAAGACCTGGCAGGGCCCAATCCTCTCCAGGCTGTTGGCTACAGCCGAATCCACGAGTACAGTGTGGCTCGCCTTGGCCCCGAGCACGTGGTCGTTGAACCTGTAGTAACGTGAGTTCCTCCGTCCTGTCCTGTGACTTCTGTGTAGAAGACTTTCGCCCTGTGATGCCGTGCGGACATCACCCCTGGTAGTCGCCTCTTACGGCACTCCGGGAAACGTTGGGTCTATTCTATTCAGTGCCCGAACCCACAGCGCGGGAAAGGCCTAGGTGAAACAACGACCAACATTAAATTACATTACATGATTATTGCTTTAGGTCCAGCGGATTCTTCCGAGCCAGATCAGGACCGGACAACCCCTGATCCGCATAAAAGATCTGCTGAAACAACCCTAGTGGTAAAACTGTAAGCTCTCCACCAGCCAGTCCCTTTACAATAAAGACATTCCACGCAGGGGACGCTGAGGCTGTACTCTAATTTATCGATCCCCCGTTTACAAAAACAAAATAGAATACAAACATCATTATAAATTATCAACAAAACACATACATATAAAATGCCTACATTGCAAAAAAATAACATCATAGGAAGCCCTAGTGACCACCTGGCAGAAAGCGTCCAGTATTCCCAAGCTGATCCAACAGACCTCATACACAAATAAGGAGTCTTGTCCCGGAAGAGTTTCAAGAAAAAATGTAGGAGACTGGTCTAGCGAAGAAGAAGATATAATAGCAGATTGATAGAACAGAGCAGGAATGAGAAAGAGCAAATGAGAAAGACAGCGACAGGGGGAATTTAAAGCACTACATTTCCAGAAAGTGGGGATACTATTTATACTGAAGCCCCCGGCACCTCAACGGGGGTCAACGACCAACAAAGGCCACAAGTTTTATTTCAGCGGGAGAGATGTCAGATACGAACACGGCATTGGATTCTTGGTCCACAAAGACATTCTAGCCACTGTCATGGGTTGTCTGGGCATCAGACAGTGCACCCAAAGCTTGCAAGTGTGCACTTCGGTCGACTTGAGTTAGATCCTGTATTGACCAGCGCCTTGAGCAGCTCTTGAGCTGGAAAATCGCTACATAACAACGATCTTTTTTTTTAAGAAATCCAACAAGCGTACGAAAATAAGTTATTGAACTTTAAGAAACATTTAAATTATGGCATGTCGCGGTATTAAAATTGTCAATTAATTAATAATATATGAAACACTAGTGGTTTTGTACCCTGGCAAGCCAGGGTACACAGGTTGCTGTTTAAAATGTAGACAGAGAGACAACTGTTGTCTGCGAGTTTCATTTGGACGATGATACCTCCCCATATCCCCCTTGATACCTCCCCATACCCCCACCCCTGATATCTCCCCGTCCCCCCATAATGCCTCACCATACCCCCTTGATACCTCCCTGAACCCACTTGATACCTCCCCATACCCCCTTGATACCTTCCGTACCCCCCTTGTAACCTACCTGTACCCTCCTTGATACTTCCCCATTGATCGTTTCGCAGGTATGGATGAAAGGAATCGACCATCACCATACCCCCTTATATATACCCGTATCCCCCGTTATGCCTACCCATGCCCCTTTAAACCTACCCGTAGCCTCCTTTTACCTACACGTACCACCCCATCCCGATCCTTGGTACTACTACTACTACTACTACTACTACTACTACTACTACTACTACTGCTACTAATACTAATACTAATAATAATTTTGAATATAGAATAATACAAATATAAATCATAAAAAACACCAAGGTTTTAAAAGAAAATTTGATATAAGATCTAATAATAATAATAATAATAATAATAATAATAATAATAATAATAATAATAATAATAAATTATTATTATTATTATTATTATCATTTTTATTATTATTATTATTATTATTATTATTAGTTTATAAATAATAATAATAATAATAATAATAATAATAATAATAATAATAATAATAATAATAATAATAAAATTAAAGGTAAAAAGCCTAAATTAAAAAGAAAAATATCCATATTGTAGTGTAAAAAAAAACATAAAAAAAATGTCCCGAGTGAGATTTGAACTTGGGTTGCCCTGCACGGTAGGCGAATGTTTTACTAAGTAATCTAACAAGACTTCGTAGAAAGACCATCAATTTTTTAGTCTATATGGGAAAACATGCTGAAACTTCAATTTGATTTTTAATGGAAGCGCGCGGAATGATGCTATTGCAGTTTGTGGACATTTTGTTTATTTATTTATTTCAGAAACGGTTAAACGTTCGGTAAGGAAATGTCGGCTATAACGATTTCGCTGGTTTTGAGCACACAGCAGGCCGATCCGCAGCGCCCAGCACCTGCCCAGATCAGCGTCCATACCGGACAAACTTTATAGTAGAGGCGAAGAAGGACTTCCGGCTAAGCAATTTATATGTATAGATAGTAACTCTATGGCCTATAGTTGCTTGGCCATGGCGGAGTAAACAGAAAGATGCAGACAGCGATCGAAACTTGATGTAAAAGCTAGCATATACGGAGATTTGCAAACTATAATTCTACATGCATGTGCAGTTAGAAGTTACGGTCAGAAGTCAAAATTAGTTACACCACTCTCTGGGAAAATGCATCTATGATACTAACCCACACACACAAACACACACCTACACACACACGCACGCACACGCACACATAAACACACGCACAATGTGCACGTAGCCTACACGTACACGTGCATACATACAAATACGCAGGTAGGGCTACACACACGCACTTATAACTACACATACATACGCACCCGCACACACACGATCGCACATAAGCACTGACAAATAAGTTACATAGTTGCGTTGTCAACCGTCATAAAATATAATTATGCACCATCAAATAAAACCCTTTGAAGACGAATATGTTATTCACTCAATGCTTCCCTCTCTGCCAAATTGTCGCTTTCAATAATTTTCATCTATCTATCTATCTATCTATCTATCTATCTATCTATCTATCTATCTATCTATCTAATCTATGCCCTCCCTGAAATCACATCTCTACCTTTATAATATAGCATCTGGAGAATTATCTTTGTCACAAACCTAATATTACAGATTTTGAAGGCGAAATGTAGCCTATCAAACTAAGTTAGTTATTTACTTACTTAGTTAAAGGTGTCCAATGACTCACTAGCTCACGTAGTGCAAAAAACACGGTGTAATGAGGTCAGTCATGAATTTGTTAAGATACGCGCATTGATACGATTCACTGACACGGGTTTCTGAGCGCGAAACCTAGAATCGATGATACGATCTTGTATGTATATTTTAATAGGCCCTATATTTGTGGGTGGGGAGTGCGCGCCAAATGGGAAGGTGTGGGGTGGGGGGAGTTGAGGGAGGGGTGTGTGTGGAGGGGAAGGATAGGTTACTTACGTAGTTCATTATAGTTTATAGTGCATCTGATGTCAACAAAACAAAATAACGAAAAAAAAAAAAGTCATATTCATTGTTTAATTTACGCTAAGAGACGATTATTTGCTTACATACACATATTGCTTTAACAGTGTACGAATTGCGAACACTGAATCTAAACGCCGTGTCCCCCCATTCCAAATGTCGTCTGCTATACAGGCACCGCCATCAGTGACTTATCTCCCTTAGAATACATACCCATCAGGCGCTCATACATGGAGTTTACCGCTGCGTGACCCAGCGCTCGCAGCGTGTTTTGGAGGGCTTCGCCGTGGCTGTTCTCTACTGTTACACTCTGTTTGATGATGGTGTTTTCTATCAGTATCTGATTCAGCCCCGATGCTTGAATTCCTGATAGTTGTGTAACTCAGATTCGTTTATTCACACAGCCCGTCCAAACAGCATACAAGTCACAAAGTCGACGTATGAAGTTTTCCACTTTTATTCAGCACACACCAACAACTGCATACAATTCTCAACTCAACTCAACAACTTTCACAGCAACTCTCCAAGTCACTATCAACAACTTTACTCTCTCCACAACAATCTCGGCACACGATTAAATAACCTCTCTCTTTTCCGGAAAGATTTCGAATACGGTAGAAATGACGTACTGCCACCAATCGAACTAAAGATCGTCATCACTGACTTACGTCAATACACATTTTCTCTACTTCCGGGAACATTCACGACCTTCGATATCCATCGGGAAAATTCTATCAAGAGTAAACACGCATATCCAGAAGATTCTCAAATAATATCGACTAACGCAAATTATCAACGTTATACAAAGCCTCTCCTAACAACAGTGCCAACTCAAATCAAAGGTAAATAAACTCCATTATTGAATACTTTGCAAAACGAAACGATTAGATCTATCGTGCGCGCTTTAGACACACTTTCGTTCGTTTCAACGTAACATAACCCCCCACTCAAGAAGAAATTTACCCAATTTCTTTCAACAACGTTGAAACGTAATGCACAAACAAAGTCCTCAATTGAAACTAATTTAAGACTTTCTGAATACCGTAATTGCGCTCAGCTTATCTACACAGAGTCAATGGTTTTCATCTTCAAATCTGCCTGGATAATGTCAATGTTCACAGTTCATTCACACAGAGTCAAAGTTTCTCATCTGCAAGTCTTTCTGGATACTGTCAATGTTCACAGATCATTTACCCAGTCAACGTTTTTCATTTTCAAGTCTGTCATTACCAATATTCTTAGTTCGTCCACACAGTCAATGTTCTTTCGTTCGCAAGGAATCGACGCCCTCGTCAGTTGCGGTCGTCATCGGCCCAGGGTCAAAGGCGATGATCACGTGGGCTTCCCTGGAATCATTGCGTCCTCCGTTGTCTTTTTCTTCCGTCGGATGTCCGACGCAGTCGACGTTGTCAGCTCCCAGAATGCATTCGCTGGGTCTCACGGTCAGGTTGGCTTCTGCGGGACGGTGGAACAGCTCCCTCAAGGTCTGGGTGTAGACTTCATGTTCGACCAAAGTCGTAGAGCCTGGGACATCGCTGAAGCTATGGGGAAATTCGCCCATAAGGTCCTTGAGCTCCAACTTTTGACCTTCCGTCAAGCTCGGTCCTAGCTTAACATCATCGATGCCTTCTTTGCTGTGGAAGTCTCCCAGTTCCAACAGTTCTTCGCTGTCAAAGCTGTCGTCGGTCACAGCTGCTGTGGCTGCGTGCACAGTCTCTGATGGCCTTTCCACGTACAGCTTAAGGAGGTTGGCGTGGTATAACTTGGAATGCTGGCCGACCTTCACCTTGTAGTCGTTGATTCCCACCACGGTCTCCACTTCGTACGGGCCTTTCCACTGCATCAGCAACTTATTGTGATCAGTAGGTAGCAGCACCAGCACTTTGTTGCCAGGTTTAAACTTCCTGTTCACAGCCCTACGGTCATAGTAGTGCTTTCCACAGTCCTGGGACTTCTTCAGGTTTTCTCTGGCTATCTCGAGAGTCTGCTCCAGCTTCTCCCGTAGCTCAAACACGTACTGGTAGCTGTTCTTCACCTCTGGGGTGTCTACTTCTTTCGTCCACAGTTCTTTTAGGATGTGCATCGGCCCTCGGATGGTTCTTCCGTACAGCAGCTCGAACGGAGAAAAGCCGGTGGACTCCTGCGGTACTTCTCTGTAGGCGAAAAGTAAGGTGTTGATGTAGCGATGCCATTGTCTGGGCTGCTCGCTGCACAGTTTCTTCAAGGTGGACTTCAGCGTAGCATTGAACTTTTCGACAAGCCCGTTGCACATCGGATGGTAGGGTGTCGTAGTTAAATGCCGGATGCTCAGCAGTCTGTTGACCTCCTTCATACAGTCAGAGACGAACTGTGTCCCGAGGTCTGTCAGAATTTCTTCAGGCACTCCAAGCCTACTGAACATATCCACCAGTGCCTCTGCTACAGTTTCAGTGTCAATCTTCTTCAGTGGCACTGCTTCTGGGTACCGAGTCGCATAGTCCACTAAAGTCAGTACCCACCGATGACCTTCTTCACTCGGAGGTCTTATTTCGCCGATTAAGTCTAAGGCCACCCTCTTGAAAGGTCGGTCGATCAAAGGCATTCTCTGCATTGGCACTTTAGGGACCCTTCCTCGAGGTATGGTCTTCTGGCAAATGTCACACGATCGGCAGAAACGGCTGACGTCCGCATGAAGCCCTGGCCAGTAGAACACCGCCTGTATTTTGTCTGACGTCTTCTTGATGCCTAGGTGACCTCCCATGATTGAGTCATGCGCTACTTCCATCACCTGGCGCCTTAGGGGTAACGGTACCAAGACTTGACGTAGTGGTTTCCCTCCGTTGACCCTCGGGTGCTGTAAGATTCGATACAGGATCTTGGCCTTCACCTCAAAATAGACCGTACCACTGCCTTTGGTCACGTGGTCTTGGCGGTTCCTGTACTTGTTTAAAGTACTATCAGCTTCCTGGAGCTGGATCAGCTTATCTCTGTCCACGATGGCAGCTTTAGAGTTGTCGGCGACCTTCAGTGGCGTAGACGTCTGTCTCTCTTGGCCTGGGCCCTGGTAGTAACAGCACCGACGATCTCTGGTCGGCAGGGCTGAGCCGGAGTAACCACATTGTCCCGTAGCAGCTCTGTAAGGTCTCCATCGGGAAACGGCAATGGATCCTCCTCCACAACTTCGACGCGTTGGGTTGAGGCAGGACTCCACTCTGGATCGGGGTCGTCGGGTCGTCTCGCGCCGTCGATATTCCCGATCATCAAATCATACAGCGGCTTCTTCAGGCAAACCGCTTCGACTTCGCCTATGTAGAAAGGGGTGTTGACATGAATCTTTTGCAACTGGCGCTTTCACACATTTGCTGTCGGCCATGAGTGTCCATTTAGAATCGCCAGTGAACTGTTCTTTAGCGATTAGGTCTTCTCTGACGATGACCCCACTGCAGCCAGAGTCTCTTAGACAGTCACTTCATGATTTCCGACGCGTCCCTTTGAAACAGGCATGTTCTGGACGGTCACAGCTGCGCTGGCGACGACGGGGATGGATTTTCCGTTGGCAAGGAGAAGTTGGCCATCGGTCATGCACTCTTGCACGTCCGCAGGAGTAGCTGTGCGCTTGGTCTCACTCGGAAGAATGACGCTCCCGCCGCACACTTGATGGTCAGATCTACTGTTTTGCCGTTGATTGGAGAACCGCCTCTGCCGGTTGCCCGCCGCTGCATTGTCCGTACTGCTCCGCTGTCCGCTACTTTTGTTTTGAGGACAGTTAGCCGCTCTGTGGTCTGTAGCGTTGCAGGTGAAACAGCCTCTTGAATGCCCTTCCCTGGGAGGAGGCGTGGAGTCAGTGTGTCTCTGGCTCGTCTGGCTCCCCTGGATCTGGTTCCCATGGCTTGCCGTCTTCTGAAAGTGTTTCGTCGCGCTGGGTGGCCCCAACGTTTTCTCATGAGCGATGAGATATCTTTCAGCAGCCTCAGCAACGTCTTTTAGCGTCTGCAACTTTTGTATTTCCAAGTGGATCGCGAGGTCCTTAGGGCAGGCGTTGAGTAATTGTTCCCTCACGATCAGCTCATGGAGACTCTCGTAAGTCTTCCCTTTGCCTGATAATTCCACCCACTTGTGTAGATATGATGACAGGCGCTCCACAAATTGCTTTGGCGTCTCGTCTGACTTAGGCCGGCATTCACGGAAGCGTTTACGGTAGCCCTTCTCTGTAAAGTTGTAGCACTGCAATAGGGCCTCTTTCAAGACGTCATAGTTTTTTGGCGTCATCGTTCGACAGTCTGGTGTAAACTTCGAGCGCTTGCCCTGTCAGAAGTGCACTTAGTCGAATCGCCCAGTCTCGAGGTTGCCAATTGGAGCTTTCGGCGAACCTTTCGAATCTCGCCAGATAGCTGTCGATCTGGTCCTTCCCGTCGACGAAAAGCTGGCAATTTTGGAGCCGTATGGTCGTTGGTGGCTTGTGGCGCATGCTGATTGTTCTGGATACGCGCCAACTCTAGCTGGTATTGACGCTCAGCTTCTAATCGTCTCTCTTCCATCTCTCTTTCTTGACGCCGCTCTTCTCTTTCTTCTCGGCGACGCTGCTCCTCTATTTCTCTTTCTTCACGCCGTCGCTCATCTTCTCTTTCTTCACGCTGACGTTGTTCTTCTCTTTCTTGTATTCTCTCCTGAGACTTGACGTACTCCGTCAGCTGTTTGCCTTTTAGATTCAGTTGCAATCCCTTTCTGCCAGAAGTCAGCCATCTTGATGCTTCTGGAAAGTTCTTTTCTGTAAAGTTCTTTTTCTGGAAAGTTCTTGACTGTGCTGTACCTTTCTAGACTGTTCTAGAACAGCACGCTTTCTGCAGTAGCGCTGATGCTTGTCACTAGTCGCCTTTCGCTGACGCAGGCCCCGCTGTCCTCGTCGTATGCGACGCTGCACCACGCTGGTGTTGATGTATACGCTCCTGTGCTGAAGTAGACGCGACGTCCGCTCGCCGCTCTCTGTAACACTGGCGATGTAGCTCCGAGACTGTCCCTCGACGTAGTCTTACGGCAGCCACGTAGTCCCGCTCTGTTGTTCGCTCACGAAGCAACTCTTCGGCGACTACACGCCCTTGCAGTCAACCCGAACCTATCGGATGTAGTCCCAGTATGTTGGCCCCTCTCGACGCAACTCGTTGGCGGCTACCCTCGATGACTGCCTCTCGTAACGTTGACTCGCTTGTTGTAGCAGTTGAACCCTTGGCTATGGCGTGAATCGCGGCTTGACCCCCAAAATGTTACACTCAGTTTGATGTTGGTGTTTTCTATCAGTATCTGATTCAGCCCCGATGCTTGAATTCCTGATAGGGTGTAACTCAGATTCGTTTATTCACACAGCCCGTCCAAACAGCATACAAATCACAAAGTCGACGTATGAAGTTTTCCACTTTTATTCAGCACACACCAACAACTGCATACAATTCTCAACTCAACTCAACAACTTTCACAGCAACTCTCCAAGTCACTATCAACAACTTTACTCTCTCCACAACAATCTCGGCACACGATTAAATAACCTCTCTCTTTTCCGGAAAGATTTCGAATACGGTAGAAATGACGTACTGCCACCAATCGAACTAAAGATCGTCATCACTGACTTACGTCAATACACATTTTCTCTACTTCCGGGAACATTCACGACCTTCGATATCCATCGGGAAAATTCTATCAAGAGTAAACACGCATATCCAGAAGATTCTCAAATAATATCGACTAACGCAAATTATCAACGTTATACAAAGCCTCTCCTAACAACAGTGCCAACTCAAATCAAAGGTAAATAAACTCCATTATTGAATACTTTGCAAAACGAAACGATTAGATCTATCGTGCGCGCTTTAGACACACTTTCGTTCGTTTCAACGTAACATCTACACGACCGGTTCTAGGCCTGTTGTATCGGGTGACACAGTCATATCTGTGACGTACAAACGAAACCATTATACTGTCCCTCTTAAAATTAGTTTAAGGCTGCAGTATAAAAACAGAACGGCAGATGGAGGAAGACGGGGCCGGGTAGCTCAGTTGGTAAGAGCGTCTTGCTAGTAACCGAAAGGTCGCTGGTTCGAATCCCGGATTGGTCAACGTGTGATCATATTATTTTCCCCTTTACCAACAACTGGCCCGCTGGTGTCAGTATAAATCGGTCCAGTAGTCACCTATATGCGAAAGTGTCGTGTGACTATAATCTACAAACAACGATTCGCAAGTTAGAGGGGCCGGGTAGCTCAGTTGGTAAGAGCGTCTTGCTAGTAACCGAAAGGTCGCTGGTTCGAATCCCGGATTGGTCAACGTGTGATCATATTATTTTCCCCTTTACCAACAACTGGCCCGCTGGTGTCAGTATAAATCAGTCCAGTAGTCACCTATATGCGAAAGTGTCGTGTGACTATAATCTACAAACAACATTTGCAAGTGACGGCGTTGTCGATGGGCAGAACGGTTTTTCTTTTTTTTTTTTTTAAACTGCTGACAGGTTATTTGCGAGCCTGCACTATAGGCATTTTATATGTATGTGTTTTTTTGATGATTTATAATGATGTTTGTATTCTATTTTGTTTTTGTAACCGGGGTGTTCGCGTAGTTGAGGTCAACCCTCAGCCGTCCCCCGCGTGGGATGTCTTTATTGTAAAGTGACTGGCCGTTGGAGGGCATTCAATTTTCCCACTGGGGTTGTTTCAGCAGATCTTTTATGCGGATCGGGGGTTGTCCGGTCCTGATTTGGCTCGGAAGAGTCCGCTGGACCTAAAGCAACAATAAATCAATCAATCAATCAATCAATTTGCGAGCTTGTACCTCAAGAAAGTGGACAATATTGATTAATAAACTCATACTATCTAGCGTTTGCTAAGTTTGATTTTACAAACCAACAAACAAACAAACAACCAAAATAAATAAAAACCTACACTTCAAATTCATTTTACAGTTGAACGTAAAGAGTCCAATATACCGAATCATCACTTCTTAGGCGAGAAAGAGAGAGAGAGAGAAAGAGAGAGAGAGAGAGATAGAGAGAGAGAGAGAGAGAGAGAGAGAGAGAGAGAGAGAGAGAGAGAGAGATAAGATAACAATTTTATTTAACAAGGGTAAAAGAGTAAGAACTAGGTGTGCTTTTTTACATCTTGCCCTTGGGGCTTGTAACAATAACAATTAGTATAACAAAATAACTTCATAACAATAACATCATAATGTAACAATATAAGAGAGAGAAAGAGAGAGAGAGAGAGAGAGAGAGAGAGAGAGAGAGAGAGAGAGAGAGAGAGAAAGGGGATAGTAAAAGATAATTTTATTTAACAAGTGTAAAAGAGTAAGAACCAGGTGTGCTGTTTTACATCTTGCCCTTGGGGCTTGTTACAATAACAATTAGTATAACAAAATCATAACAATAACATCATAGTGTAACAATATAAGAGAGAGAGAGAGATTCAGATTTTTTTAATTCGATTTTTAGACCATTTGTCCATTTCGAAGGGGGTACGATGGGATTAGGGTTACAATGTCCAATGATTTCCACAAATCATAATAATGTACACACGCGTGTTTTCTTGCCATGGAAACCACAGCATTATTATGTTATTGAATATCAAATGTCTTTGATCACGAATGTAGTCCACCCAGGAAGAACCTGATCAATTCCATTAGCGTGCACAGGTCGTTTTCTGCCTTAGTGACCACCAGTCTCTTTCCTCTATCCACCGGTTGACCAGTTCGAAGTCTGGACAACCACAACTTCTCACCTGGCGTCAAGTAGCGGGCTGATTGCAGGATGAGCCAGTGCTTCCACTTACATGTCTCGCAGTCCATGGCCAACACCACGTCCTTACTCTGGCAGATCACGTATTCTTTGCCATCAGCGACGATCACCGTACATTTTTTGAAAGTTCTGTTTCTCTGTGGGTTTCTCAGACTGCTCAGTCTGCGTTTATCAATAATTCCATTGACATACTCCTTCACTGTCTGTGGTTGAAACTCCGCAGCGCTAGGCTTTGTTGTCGGGTCATTGATATTTAAATCTGGCAGGCCTACTTGTGGTACAGAGCGTGGCGACTTGTCAACACAGCCAACAAAATGTAGATCAGTAGTGTGAGTATTAGCAGCAATGGAATGTAGCACACTGGCTGTATCAGGTAGGTATGAAAGCGTATTGCACGTGCTGGCTGACGGCATGGTTGCATCGTCTTTGTAGTTACTACTACTAGCACAGCAACTGTCAATATTAGGCCTATTGTCAACATAAGCATTATTTTCTTCGACCGACGGCTCGAATGGTGATGCAGAAAAATTCAAATAACTTGCCTTAAGAATTTCTGAGGACTTAAGTTGCTTATGTTGAAGAGCTCTGTTGTTGTCACGGCGAATTTGACTGGGACACTTGCGTCGATAATAAACGTTGTGACCTGCTCCATTCTCTGTGTCGCCATCTTGTTGATTAGAGCCTTCGCCTTTTAAACGGAGAACAACTACCGTAGTGTCACCACTGCCTGTAATTTTCCAACTGGAAAGCGATTTTTCTGCGAGCAGGGACCCCAAAGCAAGTTCCACTGCTGTTGGTAGACCAACAACAGGCATGTTTATTGCTGAATTTGTACTTCGAAGGTCGGACAAATTTCCTTGATTTGTGAACAGTCAAGAGAGAGAGAGAGAGAGAGAGAGAGAGAGATAGATAGAGAGGGGGGGAGAGAGAGAGGCAGACAGACAGACAGACAGACAGAGGAGTGTGTGTGTGTTAATGGGTGATGTACAAGTAATTTTAATCGTTTCCAAGTAATTTTAATCGTTTCCTATTCACGTTGTGCATTTTATATTACATGTAAATGGTGCGTGACAATGCGCATTCAAAATCACCTCTCCACTTTCTGCTCTTTTAGGCAACTTTGTAAAGAACGCTCGAAGCGTATCGTTTACTAGTGGGTCAATTCAGAACAGTCAGTTTAAGTATACAGGGATCTATTTGAGTCAGCAGCTACACCCCCTGTTCACTTGTCGTTCCTCCTCAGACATCTTCTTAATCATCCCCAGCCTTTTTATTCTTCTTTATCCATCTTCTTGTTCTTCCTCAGCCCTTATGTTGTTTGTAGATTATAGTCACACGACACTTTCGCATATAGGTGACTACTGGACCGATTTATGCTGACACCAGCGGGCCAGTTGTTGGTAAAGGGGAAAATAATATGATCACACGTTGACCAATCCGGGATTCGAACCAGCGACCTTTCGGTTACTAGCAAGACGCTCTTACCAACTGAGCTTCCCAGCCCCACAGCTCAGCCCTTATTTCTCCTTAATCCTCTTCTTATTCCTCCCCAGTCTTCTTAATCCTCCTCAGCCTTCTCTAAGGGAAGCTACCTGATGCTTGCAGGATAGGAAATGCAGTTGATTTCTCCGGGTTCCTTCCCTTGATTTGCACCAGCCATTTTAGAGTGTTTGTCCAAGGAAGTAGGCCTAACAGTCATTTCCTTGGGAGATTGATTCAGATATTTTCTTGACATCTTGACAAACAAGGATGGAGATTGTAAGCTGTTAGCCTAATCTTACAATCTGCCTTTGAATCATCCTTTGCTGCTATTAATACTACAATAGGAGCGAGAAAGAGAGGGAGAGATAGAGAGAGAGAGAGAGAGAGAGAGAGAGAGAGAGAGAGAGACAGAGAGAGAGAGAGAGAGAGAGAGAGAGAGAGAGAGACAGAGACAGAGACAGAGACAGAGACGGACATAGAGAGTTGACAAAGTCATGTATTGAAAAATTAAAATAAAAGACCATGCATAGCATATTACATCAAATGCCACACTTCAATTTTAAGTTTAATTAAAAAAATTTTTTTTTTACCCGTGTGTAGTGTTACTGTTAATTTGGGTGTTGATTTTTATTTTTATTTTAGTGCAGCTTGATGTTTTATGTTTATATATCGTCGCTGTCAGACGAAAACCTCGTATCTCATTTTTTGCTGTTTTGAGAAAATCGAGAAAAACTGTTTCAACCAGTCGGGTAACGCCAAACCAGTGACTTTTTTACTTCAAAGGAACTATGAAAAGTCTAGAAATTTGGCAGTGTGGTATAAAAAGTCGAAGAAGTGTTTTCCGTTGAGAACTGGAAGTAAATGAGAGATACGAGGTTTTCGACTTACAACTTTGTCAAAAAGTTTGAGTTACGAGGTTTTTGAATAAAACAACAGACCCTGGTACAACACAAAATCGGAGGAAAACGTTGTCAAAGATCGCAGGAAAGCCATATTTATTGGTGTCACAAACTGTCAAAACGTATGTTCCGGCATTTACTATCCTATCCTATCCTGTCCCGTAACTCGGAAGTCGAAGGGGCACCACAGATGATCGTTTAACCAGCATACTCCCATCTTTCTCTGTCCTCAGCAGCCCTGATGGCTTCGCTCAGTGTCAAACCAGTTAATTCTCGAATGTTGTCCTCCCACCTCTTTTTCGGTCTCCCTCTTCTTCTACCTCCTTGCATAGTGCCTTGCAGAATGGTCTTTGCAAGGCCTGATGATCTGGTGACGTGGCCATACCATCGGAGTTTCCGTTTCTTCACCACTGTCAGCAGGTCATCGTGTTGTCCAATGGCTTGTGTGATGGTCTGTCGGACTTTGTCGTTTGTGATGTGTTGGGTATAGGAAATGCCCAGAAGTCTTCTGTAGCACCTCGTCTCCACGCTTTGTATTCTTCGTTGTAGATCTGCTGTGAAGGTCCATGCTTCGCAAGCATTTAGGAAGATGGAGATGACAAGAACGCGCAGCAGTCTTACTTTGGAATGTAGACTGATGGTCCTGTCTTTCCAAATGAACTTCAACCTTGTCAGGGCAGCAGTTGTTTGTGCGATCCAGGAGAGGACTTCCTGTCGGGACCCATTGTCTGATACAATGGCTCGCGATCCTAACTATTTGAAGCTATGCACTGTGTTGAGGGATTGGCCTTGGACTTTGATGTCCGTGTTGATGCCATTGGTTTTGTTGGTCATCATTTTGGTCTTTTCTGCACTTATTTCCATTCCATAAGCTCTGGAGGTGGTGTCAAGCCTCTGTACCAGCTGTTCAAGTTCTTGTTCCTCTCCAGCCAATCCATCAATGTCATCCGCAAAACGAAGATTGGAGATTGATCTATCCCCTTTGCTGACTGCGCCTTCGTGATCTGCAAGAGCATCTGACATGATGCGCTCTAGGAAGATGTTGAAGAGTGTTGGAGAGAATAGGCATCCTTAACGCACACCGATTGTTCTGAACCACTTCCCGATGACGCTGTTATAGAGGACTGCACTGGTAGCCTTGTCATACAGGCTTTTGATGACTTCAATAATTTTAGGGTTGATGTTGTACGCTTTCATTGTTGCCCATAGAGCTGCATGCCAGACTCGGTCAAACGCCTTTTTGAAGTCTATGAACACATGATATAGATGTTGGTGCTGTAGGTATTTCTCACAGATTATTCTGAGGTTGAAAATCTGTTCAGTGATACTTCGCCCTGCCCTGAATCCTGCTTGCTCTTCAGATATGATTTGTTCAGCTTGGGGTTTTAACCTGTTGAGTATTATTTTCAGGAGGACCTTGCTGGGATGGCTGATGGTGCGGTAATTTTCACACTCCTGAAGGTTACCTTTTTGGGGAAGAGTGATGACAAGCGACTGGGTACATGGTGTAAGCCACTCCCCACTCTGCAAGATCTTGTTACAGATAATGGTGAGGGCATCAATCATCGCTTCTCCTCCTGCTTGTAGCAGTTCCGCGGGTGTGTTGTCCACTCCCGCTGACTTCCCTTTCTTCAGCGATTGCACTGGTGCCTCAACTTCTTCCCGGAGAATTGGGAGGATTTCTTCTTCTTCTCTGTTCTCGGGACATGCTAGGACTGATGGGTCTCCATTTGGTGTATGGTTGTAAAGGTCAGAGCAGTACTCTGTCCATCTGTCCAAGACTTCTTGTTCTTCTGTAAGGCATATGCCAGACTTGCTTTGGATCGTGGAGACTTTGGGCTGTTTAACACTTGTCAGCCGCTTCACAGTCTGGTAGGCCTTCTTGCTGTTGTTCTTGTTCAGACTGTTCTCTATTTCCTGGCATTGATCTTCTATCCAGTTCTCCTTTGCTGTGCGCATGCATTTTCTGATGTCATTGTTGATTTTTCGGTAGACATGAGCTCCCTGTGAGGTGTTCTTTTTCTTTTTTTATCTCTCTTCGTTTATCACACAGATCCAAAAGTTCAGGTGTGATCCACGGCTTCTTCTTTGGTCGGTGCTTGCCAAGGATCTCAGTGGCGGCATCTGTCACAGCTGAGTTGAAGGTGGTGGTCATGGTTTTGACATCTACTTCACCAGCCCCCAAAATGAGCAGTGGTGCAAATTTTCCTCTATTTTGTGGCCTGAAATAGTTCTGCCACCTCCGGGTCTTGCAGTTTGTCCAGGTCGAACTTCAGTCTAGTGCACTTTGCTGTATTTACTCTCTTCAAGTGGAGCCGGAAAGACATCATCACGAGATCGTGGTCACTTCCTATGTCTGCACCTGGAAAAGTGCGTGTCCTGCCAATGTTGATGCTGGATCTGAAGCGTTTCTTGACCATGATGTAGTCGATCTGGTTGTGATGCTCCCCGCCGGGACTGTGCCATGTCTATCGTCTGGAGGTTTTGTGGAGACCAAGCGTGTTTGCCAGTATCAGATTGTTGTATCTGGCAAACTCCAAGAGTCTCAGACCCCTGTCATTTGTCTCGTTGTTGCAGTGGGGTCCACATGTGTCTCCCCAGTTGTGGTGCGCATCTTGGCCAACCTTGGCATTTCAGTCGCCTTGCACTATGACTATGTCCTTCTTCGGCATTTGGTCAAGGACCGCCTGTAGATTTTCATAAAAATCCCCCACTTCGCTGTCGTCATAGTCTGATGTTGTGGCATAGGCCTGGATGATGGTGATGTTGAAAGGGGCTGCTCTCAGACGGATGGTAATGAGTCTAATGGATACTGGGCGGCAATCCATGACAGTGGCTAGAATGTTCTTGTGGACCAAGAATCCAACGCCGTGTTCGTGCCTGTCATCTCTACCGCTGAAATAGAGCTTGTGGCCTTTGACGGTCGTTGTTTTACCTAGGCCTTTCCAGCGCACTTCGCCGATACATAAAACGTTCCATCGATAGTGGTCCAGCTTGTGGGCCAGTTCTTCTAATTTTCCTTCCGCAGTTAGGGTCCTGACATTCCAGGTTCCTATGACGATGTTGTTTCTTGTGCCCAATCCTTGGCCCTGAGCACGAGGTCGTTGAACCTGTAGTAACGTGAGGTTACTCCGCCCTGGCCGGTGACTTCTGTGTAGAAGACTTTCGCCCAGTGATGCCGTGCTAACATCACCCTTGTTAGTCGCCTCTTACGACACGCCGGGAAACGTTGGGTCTATTCTATTTAGTGCCCGAACCCACAGTGTCTTTGGGAGGTTTGTTGCATACTTTACAAATCCACTCCGCAAAATCATCAAATGATGGGCAAGGGGAGTGTGGCAGGTTGCACTTTCCGCAGAGGGTCCCAGACGACAGATTTCCGTTATCAGACATCGACGTAGATTCTGAAATTAATTAACTTAAACAATCTCAAGTGCATACCTGTCAAGTGCTACGGATTTTTGCGTAGCGCTACGCATTTTAAACATTTTCCCATTGCTACGGCGTATAACAAAGCTGCTACGCAATTTTTCAAAAGTGACGATAATATTTTTTAACCAAGGGGGTTTTCGCGCGAAAGTAGTCTGTTCCGGTCGAGTCCGGTTTAAAGACACTTAGTAAAAGCACCGCACTTCCGCTACACGTGTTCGTTCAGAACTTCAGTCTACGATCAGCCTTTGTGAGGGAGAGACAGACGGAGTTGAACAAAGAAAATGGCAAAGCCTCCACCTAAAAAACTCAAACGACCAGGAAGGCATCTGCCGGAATGGGAAACCGATAAGGATTTTGAAAGCCTAGTGGGGAAGTCAAAAGAAAGTGAAGAGTTTACATTCTGTAAAGCCTGCCGGAAAGATGTGCGTGCCACAAGATTTTTTTTTTTTATTGGTCTAATTAATGATGAAATTTTTGCAAAGTAGTGGGTTGAATTATAAATATGCTTAAACATTCATTTGTCAGATTAGACTGGGATTTATTTAGGCCTAAAAACTTTAAGTAAAGTACATTACTATCTGTAGTAGGCCTATTATCAATATTATTTTATATATATATATATATATATATATATATATATATATATATATATATATATATATATATATATATATATATATATATATATATATATATAATGAAATTAGTAAATCATCAACCCAGCTGCTTGCACCACACCACCACAAAGTCGTATGTTTGTCTTCTAATAAAAGAAGAATAGCACATAACATAAAACACTTTTAAAACGACAACATGTTATCCACTCAATTTGAATTGCCAAATTTTCGGTTTTAATAACCTTCTTCAGGGCATTACAATGTCAGTGTGAAAATGTACAAGCGTTTTACCTATTACTATAATTCATGACTATAATTCATAAAACACACATATATACTAAGTGAACATGAATACAACTCTATTATAACTCTATTATAAAAAACCACACACACACACACACACACACACACACACACACAACACACACACATGTAATATCTATACTACCACAACCAACACACACATACAACAACACACACACATATAATATCCCACACAACACATACACACATAATATACCACACACACACTACACATACACATACATACCACACACACAACACACACATATAGACAACACACTCAACACACACCACATAATATCATACACACAACACTCACACACACACACATATATATATATATATATATATATAGAGAGAGAGAGAGAGAGAGAGAGAGAGAGAGAGAGAGAGAGAGAGAGAATATGTAAAGTATCTAGTGGAAAAAACAATCACTTTAAATCCATAATCAAAACCCATCAACATTTATAATAAACATATACAATAAACACTCACACTATCACTGCTCCATAATCACATAACCAACACTTACACATACAGAATAAGATCTATAATAAATACAGCTCAACAAAACTACTATCAAAGTTTTAAAAACCACACACACACACACACTCACACACACCGATAACACACTCAACACACACACATAATATACACACACCACCCGCACGCAAACTTGTTTTCTCCAACCCAGCTCCAGCCATTCGCCCAAAAAGGCAACCACCGAAGTCGAACGAAGCTCTCCGATGTGTTACGAAATGATGCTTGCATGACTACGGCTAGCTGACATTAAAAATGATCGCTGTTGCCTCTAATTCCGTTCGATCTACACAGATTTAGCATTTCGCAACGGCATACTTTGTTAATATGAGCATAATATGAGCATAATTATTATCGACCATATTTAATAGTTGCGTTCCTTGATTTGCATTTTGTTAGTTCTCAGCAGTAAAGGCTAATAATAGCATTGCCCATTTCCTGCCTAGAACCAAGTAGACACTGTTATACAGTATACATAGGCTTAATCTACAGTATTATATTATAAGTCAGTCTCCGCCCAGCGAAGAAGCTCACTAGCTGAATATAATTATTAGACCTGTATTGTTTGTTTTATACGTAAATAAATGTATAAACTATATCTATTCTAATTGATAATATTTAGGCCTATACTTTATAATATTCGAATCTTGAAATTTCCGGAGAAGGACGAGTAGGCTAAGCGAATTTTTTTTTTATTTTTATTTTTTTTTTAATATAACTCGAGATCAGAGTTAAATTAATAGTTAGTTATTCATTGCTTACAGGGTCCAGCGGACTGCAAAGAGTCGAATCAGAATCACAAAATCAAGACAACTCGAGATCAGAGTTAAATTAGAAGCTTATTAGTTATTCATTGCTTACAGAGTCCAGCGGACTCCTATGTTTTAATAAGGTTGGGGACAGTGGGGTTGGGCTGTGGGGCCCTCGTCATACATATTGGTCAGACCAAGTCTGGCCAATCTTCAAAAAAGACAAAAGAAAAGACTTCAGAGCCTGTGGTGAAACATCCGTGCATAAAACTAGCCGCTGCTAGATCTAATTCTATTTCGATCTGCACAGCTTCAAGCTCAAGTCGAGATTTGCATTTTGAAGCAGCTAGTATTATTATTATTATTTTATGATGAATAATATACTGACACAATTAGTAATAAGGAGTAAAAGTAATACATAACACATAAAGCACACATACAAC
This sequence comes from Oncomelania hupensis, assembly GCA_036898135.1. Classification (NCBI taxonomy): domain Eukaryota; kingdom Metazoa; phylum Mollusca; class Gastropoda; order Littorinimorpha; family Pomatiopsidae; genus Oncomelania; species Oncomelania hupensis. The sequence goes on along the minus strand of CM072526.1, from coordinate 16,196,175 downwards.
GATTTCACATCTATATCAACATTAAAACCATGACAAAACTTCAAAGCGCTATGCATACGTTGATGTCCCTTCAGCACAACAAGGCAAAGCAAGTTTATAATGGTCTCAAAAAACAGTGATATTTTTATTGCAAGCACTAAAGCAATTATTTATTTAACTAATATTATTCTTTTTAACTGATACAGTAAATTTGTTATATGTATTTCAATTATATGTATTGTAATGAGAAACACATATTAAAAAAATGTTGCGTGGCGGGCGGAAATTTCTATAAATCATCTGAAAACTTTGTTAAATCTATAAGAAAAAATAACCAGTAACGCCATCTGAATATTTCGGGTTACACCCAACTTCAGCAAAAACAAACAAAACGTCACTGACCATATTTACACCATTGAGCACGCACAGCAGCACACTATTCTTTTATTTTTTTTAAAGTAGGAATAATAATAATAATAATAATAATAATAATAATAATAATAATAATAATAATAATAATAATAATAATAATAATAATAATAATAATAATAATAATAACAACACACAAACAAAACAAATAAATAAATTAAAGATTTAACTAAATAACTATACTACTACTACTACTACTACTACTACTACTACTACTACTACTACTACTACTACTACTACTACTACTTGGGAAGTTGTGGTCTCGATTTTGTGGTCCTGATTCGGCTCTTTGCAGTCCGCTGGACTCTGTAAGCAATGAATAACTAATAAGCTTCTAATTTAACTCTGATCTCGAGTTGTCTTGATTTTGTGGTTCTGATTCGACTCTTTGCAGTCCGCTGGACCCTGTAAGCAATGAATAACTAACTATTAATTTAACTCTGATCTCGAGTTATATTTTAAAAAAAAAAAAAAATTCGCTTAGCCTTCTCGTCCTTCTCCGGAAATTTCAAGATTCGAATATTATAAAGTATAGGCCTAAATATTATCAATTAGAATAGATATAGTTTATACATTTATTTACGTATAAAACAAACAATACAGGTCTAATAATTATATTCAGCTAGTGAGCTTCTTCGCTGGGCGGAGACTGACTTATAATATAATACTGTAGATTAAGCCTATGTATACTGTATAACAGTGTTTACTTGGTTCTAGGCAGGAAATGGGCAATGCTATTATTAGCCTTTACTGCTGAGAACTAACAAAATGCAAATCAAGGAACGCAACTATTAAATATGGTCGATAATAATTATGCTCATATTATGCTCATATTAACAAAGTATGCCGTTGCGAAATGCTAAATCTGTGTAGATCGAACGGAATTAGAGGCAACAGCGATCATTTTTAATGTCAGCTAGCCGTAGTCATGCAAGCATCATTTCGTAACACATCGGAGAGCTTCGTTCGACTTCGGTGGTTGCCTTTTTGGGCGAATGGCTGGAGCTGGGTTGGAGAAAACAAGTTTGCGTGCGGGTGGTGTGTGTATATTATGTGTGTGTGTTGAGTGTGTTATCGGTGTGTGTGAGTGTGTGTGTGTGTGTGGTTTTTAAAACTTTGATAGTAGTTTTGTTGAGCTGTATTTATTATAGATCTTATTCTGTATGTGTAAGTGTTGGTTATGTGATTATGGAGCAGTGATAGTGTGGGTGTTTATTGTATATGTTTATTATAAATGTTGATGGGTTTTGATTATGGATTTAAAGTGATTGTTTTTTCCACTAGATACTTTACATATTCTCTCTCTCTCTCTCTCTCTCTCTCTCTCTCTCTCTCTCTCTCTCTCTCTCTCTCTCTCTCTCTCTCTCTCTATATATATATATATATATATATATATATGTGTGTGTGTGTGTGTGAGTGTTGTGTGTATGATATTATGTGGTGTGTGTTGAGTGTGTTGTCTATATGTGTGTGTTGTGTGTGTGGTATGTATGTGTATGTGTAGTGTGTGTGTGGTATATTATGTGTGTATGTGTTGTGTGGGATATTATATGTGTGTGTGTTGTTGTATGTGTGTGTTGGTTGTGGTAGTATAGATATTACATGTGTGTGTGTTGTGTGTGTGTGTGTGTGTGTGTGTGTGTGGTTTTTATAATAGAGTTATAATAGAGTTGTATTCATGTTCACTTAGTATATATGTGTGTTTTATGAATTATAGTCATGAATTATAGTAATAGGTAAAACGCTTGTACATTTTCACACTGACATTGTAATGCCCTGAAGAAGGTTATTAAAACCGAAAATTTGGCAATTCAAATTGAGTGGATAACATGTTGTCGTTTTAAAAGTGTTTTATGTTATGTGTGTGTATATATATATATAGAGAGAGAGAGAGAGAGAGAGAGAGAGAGAGAGAGAGAGAGAGAGAGAGAGAGAGAGAGAGAGAGAGAGAGAGAGAGGGAGAGAGAGGGGGGGGGAGAAAGAGAGAGATATAGATACATTTTTCCCTGTTTTCTTATGACATAAATGTGACATAAAAATTATAAAGAAGGCTTGGCTTATATAATTTTAAAAAAAGGTGCAGAATGATGCCAAAATAAACAAAGGCAACATTCTTATATCCTTTTGTTGTAATGTATCCTCGGACTTAAAGAAAGAACACACACAGACCGTGAACATGGATGGACCACTGAACAATGAAAAGTCATTATATTTTTATCCAAAGTAATAGTCTGATTAAGCATTTGCAATAAATAATGATATGGCTACGTGGAATTAGGTCAAGCATATATTTCTCACCCCCACTCTCAGCTCTGTTACGTCAGAGACGCGCACGATAGATCCGATCGTTTTGTTTTACAAAGCATGCAATAACAGTGTATTTACCTTTGATTTGATTTTGCGTTGTTGTTAGAAGAAGCTTTGTATGATGTTAATAATTTTGTTGGTCAATATTATTGGAGAATTTTCTATAAAATTATCTTCACTACCCAGTAAAAAATTGTGCTAAATACATCATTACATGTAAGTCTATTCTTTGCCGTTTTAATCTTTTATGCAAATTTACGTGGAAGTGTTGCAACTTGCAATTTTGTCAATCAAAACATTTGCCAGAATCTAATACACCCTTGTTCCTAGCTAAAAGTACATACTTGCTCTGCAAATTTCATATTATTGACGGTAAATTGACGGTAAAGGTGAAGGTAAAAGACTACTAATCCACCACAGTTTGGGTTTTCTTTTGCCACGTCGGTCTCGGGTCTGCACCAATTAATCTTCTTCACTTCGATTCGTCAGGTGCTACATATAGTCATTTTCAGTTTAATATTTAATGAATCCTAAAAAAGTCCTAAGCTGAAAACTGATAACATATGAAGAAATCAAAGTCCCAACAAGAAGAAGTTTTACTTACCACACTGTTGGCAACTGTTTACAATGGCGCACTGACATATCTCGTGAAAATTCGTTGTCTCGTTGGCTAATCACGTCACGATGCAATCTGATTGGTCACTACATATACACACGAAGAGAGAGGGGCACTGGAATCAAGCAGGAGTGTAAAAGCCCAGGCTCAAAGTATGTAAGTTATACACAATCCAACGTGGCAGATTATGCTTTTAGACGACACCACTGTTTTTTTTGCATGCTTTCAACGTCGGTCGGCTAAACAGTGGTGAAAAACGCTATTTTGACCTTAAAAATTCTGGCGACCGTCGTCACAAAAACTGACGACGTCGTCACAATTCAGCGGTCGACAGAACGTGTGACTTTTACCTGAGTTCGTCGACAGAAGTCGCAGTTAACATGTACACACACACACACACACACACACACACACACACACACACACACACACACACATCTTTGTCTTTTGGTTGATCTGCTGACGCGTAGTTTTTTCCACCGTTGTGCCGACTCCTTCATTTTTGAAGTTAGAGGTACAGAAAACTACAGTTTTACTTCTTTTCCTTTGCTGAAGCTTATTTTGTGGTGGAATATTCGATAGCTCAAAAAAAGCAAAACTAGACTTTACGTGCTCTGTGGAGACCACACGTGTATAAACGTTGTGGTGACCACACACAAACTTTTTACACACGAACACATGACATCGAAATTTCTGCCGACATTCACTTTCCCGCCCAAATTGTCCCGACTTTACACACAACAAATTGTGGTGACCACATGTGTTAAATTTCTGCCGACATTCGCGTTCCCGCCCAAATTGTCCCGACTTTACACACAACTAATTGTGGTGACCACATGTGTTAAATTTCTACCGACATTCGCGTTCCCGCCCAAATTGTCCCGACTTTAAACACAACTAATTGTGGTGACCACATGTGTTAAATTTCTCCTGACATTCACGTTCCCGCCCAAATTGTCCCGACTTTACACACAACTAATTGTGGTGACCACATGTGTTAAATTTCTGTTGACCATCCAACCACTTTCTACATTCAAACAGAACAGAAGCCAGCATTGCAAACATGTAAGGTGTTGCCAAGTGAAGAGTTTATGTATTATTATTAGGTTAGATCATTATTATTATTATTGATTCTGTTGTGCGTTGGTGCATCACTGTGGTTTCAATGTTTATGTCTGAATGCCACATTATGTACACATTGGATTGCTTATATACACTGTGTAGTGCAAGCAAACTGAAGACTTTGAAGAGTAAAAGTGAGCGAGAGAAGCGATCTGCTATTATGGTCAGATCTCTAATGGCTGTGATTTAAAATTATTAAGAACTAGTGGTTTTTGTACCCTGGCAAGGCAGGGTACACAGGTTGCTGTTTAAAATGTAGACAGAGAGACAACTGTTGTGAGTGAGTTTCATTTGGACGATGATACCTCCCCATATCCCCCTTGATACCTCACAATACCCACCCCCTCTGATATCTCCCCGTTTCCCCCCTGCTCCCCCCCCCCCCCCCCCCCCCCCCCCCCCGGTTTCTTTTTATTTTAGCCGATGAGTTTGTACTTCTGCCTTCAAAACGTCGTTTTGCTCAACCCATTTCGAAAACTAAAAGATATTCAAACTCATTTGCACCCTCTGTTGTCCGCATTCTCAACGTTTATACAATGTAATACAATGGATTGTTTCTTACGATTGATTTCATTGATTCTGTGTCACTATAGACTATAGATATAAGCTGCTGTTTGCTGTGTGAGTGGGTGAGTGGGTATAATTCCAGAGAGAGTGAGATTTTTGCTGGTAGAAACTATTATTTGTAATATTTGTTTTTATAGTTGATATTTTAGTTTACTTATGCATTTAACAGCACATTTATTTTTTTGATTGGGAGTACTCTCTGTGTGTACGTAAGGTCATTTTTAATTTGTATTATTATTCTTATTGGTTATTTTTGCGCCAATGCTGCCTTTGTAATTGTAATTGCTCAGTTTGAGATGAATAAAGTTGTGTGGTATTGTGTTGTGTTGTATAGTATTGTATTGTTGAAACGTAAATTTTTTTAACCTGCCAGTGGGTATGCTCAGCCTTAAGATGAATGAAATTGTATTGTGTTGTAATGTATTGTATCTTTCTGCGGAGAAACTATTATCTGGGACATTTTGGGGCAGTTTACTTTTATCACATTCACCTCTAGTTTATTGTATGTATTTAACCGTATATTTTGTTATTTATCTGTTAATTTTTTTAAAATTATTTAATAATTGGATTACTTCGCATGTGTATGTAATATTATTTTTAATTCTTGTGTATTCTGCTATGTCGCGCTGATCCTGCCATTGTAATTGCTCAGTTTGAGATGAATAAAGTTGTATTGTATTGTATTGTATCTTTATTAATTTGAACCTTATTATTTGTCATGTAACACATTTTGATCACTGTGGATGTTTCAAGATTTCCGACTGAATCTAGTTGGCGAGAAAATCACGGACACATTTCACATCCAAATGCTGTGCAACTCTTACAGAAGATATGTTCCAGCAGCATAACACAAAGCACTGAAAAGTAAAAAGCATGCATTTTATCTCACAGACCAGAATTTGTCGGAAATCCTGCAACATCGGCAATAATCAAAGTGACGTGTTAAAATCATTATAAAAATGCTTTTTAGCATCTGCAGTTATGATAGATTGAAGCTTAGACAACATAATTAATTTTGTTGAGAGAGTTTTACAAAGATTTTGGATATGTGAATGCCAACTGAGTTTGTTGTCTACGAGGACGCCTAAAAGTTTATGACTTTCAAACTGTTTAATATTATTTACATTCACGACAAAATCAAGAGAAAGCAGAGCCTGCTGATGCGTTTGTCTAGTTATTAACATGGCTTTTGATTTAGATGGATTCAGTGACATATGATTTAACCTGCACCAATCAGCAACATTATTAAAGGCACCTTGTAGAGATTGCTGAATTTCACCTATGTTCCTCCCCTGATTGTGCAATGTCATATCATCAGCTAACATTCAACAGAATTATCTGAGAGGTGTAATGGGAGAGAAAGAGTGCGAAAGAGAGAAAAAGAAAGAAAAAAAAAGAAAGAAAAAAAAGAGAAAGAGAAAGAGGGAGAGAGAGAGAGAGAGAGAGAGAGAGAGAGAGAGAGAGAGAGAGAGAGAGAGAGAGAGAGAAAGTGAGAGAGAGAGTGAGAGAGAGAGAAAGTGAGAGAGAGAGAGAGAGAGAGAGAGAGAGAGAGAGAGAGAGAGAGAGAGAGAGAGAGAGAGAGCCCGCGTCATCCAAACACACACAAGATATAAAGTAAAACATCCATAATCAACTTTTATTCCCTTGAAAAGTTCATAACTATTATCTCCCCTAGGCACACATAGCAACAAAATCTGCTGTCCATCATGTGTGACTTTTAATGACTTAAGCAATCCCTGTGCTCAGGATTTATTAACAGATGCCACACATCCACCATTAGTTGCTTGCAGAAGAAAAAAAAGGAAGTCGAAGGTCAGGAGGAAACATTCCTTAGATAATCTGTCAGTGTGATTGACTTTTTGTTAATGCTGCTACCATCTTTGGTTCATGCTGCAAAATTAGTTCCATTATTGGTGTGCATATAATCTAATCTATATTATCTAAGCGGGAACCACAGACATAAACATCACGTCTTTCTATGAAAAGTTACAGGAGGTGAGGAAGGATTGCACAAGGGAAGTGGTTGCAATCTTTAGGTGACGCATCAATAAACAACAGTTAGATGAGATAGGTGCTTGTGAGCGGAACTCTCTAGGAGCATCATCAATAAACTACAGTTTGTTAAAACGGGGGATTGCTAGGTGCCTGCTATGAACCAATAATGAAGGGTACTATACTACATATATGTACCCTTTTATTAAAAAAATCAGTGCGAAAGAGAAGATGATCCTTATCTGCTATTGTGTTTTAAATGTGTTCTTGTTAAAGATAGAACACATTTTTAAAATTTGTAATTAACACAATGTTTAACAAAGGTATATGATAAAAGGTAAACATTTTCCTTTCATTCTTCTATAATTCCCATGTCTGATGTCTGAAATCACATAAAATGTCTATGTCTCAAATCACGTCAAAAATACTGATCACGGAAAACAGTCGTTCTAAATTTTGATGAAACAAGTGGTCAGACTGAGACTAAGAGGCTTTAGTGAAGAAACAACCAAAATTCCTAACCACGAGAACTGGGTAATGGAGGGAACAGGGGAGATAAACCTGAACTGTGCAAACTGAAAAACATCGCACAACTCAACTATTGCTATCCAACATTTTGAATATAACAGGATCTTAAAATAAAATTAAAATTAAATTTAAAAAAATCTTCCCCTCCCTCCTCTCCTCCCCACCTCATGGTTGCTCCCAATATGCAACACAATATGCGAAGCCTTTTCAACATAAGTCAAGTTTCTTTCAAATTCAAGCACTGTCGACACTTACAAGCCCTGCAGACTCGTAGTGTTGGCGTCTACAGTCCCTGGCGCATACGTACTTTTCAATATATCCATTTGTCATTTCCATTTGGTTTGTTTACCTGTTTGTTAGCCAATTGTTGTTGAGACGGTAGATCAACACACTGTGACAGTAGGGCGATACTTTCGGCGATGGCATACCCACACAAACAATCAGCTACCACAGCTAAACAGGTACATTAAGAAAAATATGTATGCGCCAGAGACTGTAGACGTCAATACTACTAGTCTGCAGTGCTTACACTGCATGAATTTGACAGAAACTTGCCTTTTGTCAAAAAGGTCTTTCCTGCGCCGTGACGTCAACAAGTGTTGCTTACCGGCAGCAACCGCCACACAATCCCTAGTGTGAACTATGCACTGTACAAAATCTAACACGTACAACTAAATGACCATGCGTAAAAGAGAACAAAACTGTTGTAGCTGAAAAAATTTACTTGGATAGAAAAAACCAAACTAAACATCTTATCCTTTGTAAGGAAACATGTCTCGCACAGAAAAACCCCAATGGCACTAACAAAAGTGCTAGATCACAAATTCCGAACAAATTGTTAAATCTGCAAACCTAAGTTTAACACAAATAAATATGCAGCTCATGGTGCAATGTCAAAATAGAATAAACGCTAAGACCCAATAAACGCTTTCTAAAACCAAACTACATAAATGGTTAACTTGCATGGATCAGTACCATGTTGTTTGCGCATGATTACACAGATTTTGTAGTCTCCGGATTCACAGGATGTGATTACGTTCTGAGATCCTGAGGTCACTTCACTTCCGCCCCTCTCTCTCCGCCATGGAACAGCAGAGTAAACAGCATCTTTGAACACGCGGGATTTTTTGTAAGCATTACGAGTAGTTTTATGATTTTGCATGACTTCACACATGTTTTATTGACTACTGACTGTTATTGTAGTTAATATATGCTGCAAAATGTAACAAGACAGGTAATTTTCTCTGCAGAGAGAATAAATTGCTAATAAAATGAGTTTGGTTTTCGTTCTATCTAGTTCTGCACAGATAGTGTTCGATTTCCTGAAGAAGTAAGCATCGTATCTTTCAAAAAAAAAGATTTTGGGTGGAAACAGTACGTTCTGTCTATGTAAGTGGGGGCGTCGAAAACATGGAAGTGACCGGAAAAATAAGAGAAATGTGTACGTAGTACCTTACTTCTATCATTTTATTTGAAAATCAAAAAACCTCTAAGGATTCACTAAAAGCGTTCTTTTTTAAATCAGTTGTTTGTAAATTTATATAGTTAAGTAGTTATTTCTTGCTTACAGGGTCCAGCGCACTGCAAAGGGTCGAATCAGGACCACAAAATCTAGACCAGAATTTGGTTAAAAGAGGACTCACTCCTGATCCATATAAAAGATCTGTCAAAACAAACCCTAGTGTTAAAAACCGAAGGCACTCCACCAGCCGATAATTTATAATAAAGGCATCCCACGCAGGGGACGATGAGGCTACACTCTAATTTATCTAACCCCCGTTTACAAAAATAAAATAGAATACAAACATCATTATAAATTATCAATAAAACATACATATAAAATGCCTACATTGCTAAATAATAACATCATAGGAAGCCCTAGTGACCACCTGGCAGAGAGCGTCCAATATTCCCAAGCTGATCTAACAGACCTCATACACAAATAAAAAGTCTTGTCCCGAAAGAATTTTCAAGAAAAAAGGTAGGTTACTGGTCTAGTGAAGAAGAAGATAGTATAGCAGATTGATAGAACAGAGCAGGAATGAGAAAGAGCAAATGAGAAAGACAGCGACAGTGGGAATTTCAAGCACTAAATTTCCAGAAAGTGGGGATACTATTTATACTGAAAACCCCCGGCACCCCAACGGGGGTAAAGATCTGCCGAAACAACCCTAGTGGCAACACTGAATGCACTCCACCAGCCGGTCACTTTACAATAAAGGCATCCCACACAGGGGACGATGAGGCTACACTCTAATTTATCGAACCTCCGTTTACAAAAACAAAATATAAGATTAACAACGTAATAAAATATCAACAAAACATACCAAAAAAATGCCTACATTGCTAAATAATAATATCATAGGAAGTCCCAGTAATGGAATTTTGCACTGGACAAAATCTAAGCAGTTTACTTCAGATTGTTTCTGATGAAGTCTTTAATATTTTTCCATTTGCGATTTGCAAGTACTCTGCTCTGTTCTTGTGCAGCCTCAATTTCAGCTTTCCCTGGTAACTTGCAGTTTAGAAAGAATTTAGCAAAATGCTGATCCACAGCGTTTCTCTCCTCCGAGGTCCACGACTTTCGTGCTGTGTTTGCTCTTGTCTTCCTCCCTGAAAAAAGCAACACAAATGTTTAATACACTCGAAAAAACCCAAACAGCTAAGCAACCTTGATAACAAACTGCATGATCTGGGTGTTGTTTAGGAACTAACCCACTGAGCCTGCTTTCTGTTCTGTGTTTGATGTTAGCACAAAGTTTACACACATGGTCACCACAAAGTTGTGTGTAAAGTTAGGACAATTTTGGCGGGAACATGTTTGTCTTCAGAAATATTAATGTCTTCTGTTCGAATGTAAGAAACATGGTTGTGGTCACTGCAACATTTTACACATGCAGTGTCTCATTTTGGCGCCTAACGTTGGATTATGACCGTTTTTTTAACTCAAATGTCTGAGTGACATAAAAACCAGTCGGGTGTGACCGATACACTTGTGTCACAATCCCACATCCCATATAATGATAGGCGAAGATGACAGATAAAACCCAAACCAACACGTGATCGTCTTTCTACAAATACCTGTGACAAGTTGGGCCTGTGGCAAGTGGTGCCTGTGACAAATCAGGCTAATCCCATAAAATGCATGCTTAAGATTGATGCACAATTTTTAAAATCAACACTTACCAGCGAAAATATACTATTTTTAAATCTATGCTACTTTACTAGTGTTATAATTTAGTTGAATGTAACTTACTTTTTGGATGAGACGACGAACACGGTTGCCCATCACAATCACTGTCGTCAACAACACCACAATCGGCAGTTCCTGGACAAAGAAAAAAACAAATGATTGGCTAAGTTTTTCACTATTTTTTCATAGAGAATTCTGTGGCACAAAAAGAGTTAAAGATCACAAGTATCCAGCAAAATAAATGCCCTTTTTCAAAAAACACATTACTTCTTCCATCAACTCTTCCATTACCTGTGCCAATCCCATATGTGAAAGGTGTTAGTCAAGTCACTTACTTTTGGTTTTGGTTGGAGAAGATGAACACGGTTGCTTATCAGAAACACTGTCACCATCAACAGCCCCTGTACAAAGAACAAATAAACATTGCTTCAGCCACACAACAGCATTGCCTATCTCAGAGATATAAAAACAGATTCACATTAACAGTTTCAGTGATCGAGTCTCAAGGTTTTTTTCCCTATCACTTATGAAAATACAAAAAGAGACAGTTGTGAATTATGTCAATTATGCAACATTGACTATATCGCTGATATACGAGTATATCCAACAATATCACATAACTGTCCCCTTTACCCAATTATGAGTTTAAAATGTGTCTCACCATCACTCCATACATAGCAAGTGACTTATTTCGACAGAGACACATGAAACCGAAAGAACTGGCATCACATTTTATCAGCAATTTTCTCTATTTTCAGAAGAAAAAGAACTTGGGCAATTATGTTGTGCTCCTCTTGATTTGTTTAGATATGATATAAATGGAAAAAACATGAAAGACACAGGAGGTCCACAAATATATAACGACAGTTGAACTTGAATATGAGTGGCTGACCAAGCCAGTGGCTATTTGCAACTTTTTGAGTTTAAGTCTAGAGAAGCTGAGACTTAGCCAGTTATAAATATTGTAGTTTAATTTTTTTTCCATATAGCAAAATTAATAATGAAAACAGATTGAAAACAAGTCCTTAGACCTTTAGCGGCACAAATTACTGTAGCATAATATTTATGTCTTGCAGGAGTTTTAATAATCTTTCTCCATAACTTCTATCTTTTTGGCATACTGCAAAGGAGTCATTCTTTGTACACACAGCAAAAGTGTTTACATGCTAATAGCCATTACTGTTTTTTTTTAATTACAAAAGAGTGCCGAGTAGCTGTCTCCCTGTCGAACTAAACTTCCTCTCAACCAGTATTGGAATGAAGCATACGTGATACTGGTTTAGGAAAACGGAAGATTATTGATTGTTTTAGGCGGAAGAAATTATTCAGAGGCAGAAGAGCAGAAGAAAGCTTTGAATTGTGGAAGAATTTTCCGCCAAAACAGAAGGTAGTCAGGTCTCATTCCCATATTGTCTTTCAATTCAACTCAACTTTTTCATTAATCTATCAGTATCAGTGACACAAAACAACTAACAATTTACTGACTTGCACAATTGGAAGACCTTTCAGCTGGATGCTGACGAATTGTTGAGAGAGGTGCCGTTTCCTTGCAGGCCTTTTCAGCTGGCTGCTGGTGGATTAGTGAGAGAGGTACCGTTTCCTTGCAGGTCTTTTCAGCTGGCTGCTGGCGGATTGTTGAGAGAGGTGCCGTTTCCTCGCAAAAAACGTCCTCTTCTTCTTCTTCATCACCCTCATCATCCAAAACTGTGATTAAAAAATACCATCCTGACATGAAGAAAGCAATGAAAATGAAAATACTTGGTACTTACTTACTGCTAACACTGTTAACTGTAGGTAGTGGCAGCCCAATTTTTTTTAAACTTTGTGTTTTCAAATATGTGTTTTGTGAAACTATAACAAAATGCAAGCAAGAGTTTACAGGTGTGAGTTGTTAATGCAACTGGGCGATAATTGTCGATGAATTTCCGAGGTTTGTTTTGTTTTAAAATGGGTACCACAATGGCTTGACGCCGGCCAAAAACATTTCTTAAAATGATTTAAAGGGATACTTTTAAAAGAAAGTGGAGCACGTTTGACCATTAAATAGTAGACCCCATCCGGACCAACACTCTTATTTACCGCTCGAAGCATCTCCAACATAATGAAGGGAAGCATGACACCCACCCCCAACCCCTCCCCCCACCCCACAAAAAAATGCCAGTGGCAATAGAATTTTTTTTAAAGGCCTATAGAAAGTTATTGAGTTTAATCACTTACTATCAGCAGCAGAAACTGTAATTTCATCCAGAGTCTTCCCACGAATGGTTGCGAGGTTGCCTTTTTCCAGTGCCAGCAGCAACTTTGACACCTTTGCAGCTTGGTACGTCTGCTGTGGGAGGCGATAGAATTCCCTGTGGATCCTTATGTCATGGCCCATAAAATCAGCCAGAACATCCAGTTCATGATCTTTTAGATTGACCACTTGGGATATAGTGGCAATTTGTTTCCTCAGCTTGGTTGATGTGATGATTTCTGGATGTTTCACACCACACTCTGCCACTTCATCCCTAAGGCAGTCACTGCCTCTGATATGTCCAAGTGAACCGCCGCCTTGTCTTGGAAACAGAAACGTGTTGTCAGGGTTGATGCCCACCTTGTCTCTTGTGAATACAAGGGTTTTCAATGAACCCTTCATTGCAGATGTCAACAAAATTGGAACAGTTCTCCCTTTTTTCCCAGGGATCTCTATTCTTGTCAAGCATCGACTAAGTTTTAGCTCGAGTTTTGAGAAAACGTTTCTTTCAATCTCATCGTCATGAGAGCAGGTTTCAGAGTGCTGTGTGAAATGGGCTATTCTGATGTAGTTGTGCATATCTGGGTCGTGACCATTTTTGTCAAACTCAACTTCCCCATATTTTGCAATCAAATGGTCTGTTTTGGCAAGAGTGGACACAACATCTTTTCTAAAGGAACTCTGGAACTCTGAAAACCGAGTGCTTTTTGTCTGGTTTGGGAGAAGACACTGACCCTTCCTGACTCTTCCTCCCCTGACCTTATCACCAACAGTGGCAAAAGAACAAGCGTGTCTGTACAAGAAAACCTTCAGAAAATATCCGTAACAATAAGGACAAGGAACGTAACTTTCCTTTTGATCATCTTTACACTTTGTAGGTCTGTGTGATACAATCATGACACCCTTGCCATTCTTTAATACCTCCACATTATGGAGGTGGTTTCCAAGATTTCTCATTTTTGATAACAAAGCACACTTCTGTTTTTCATCTCTGCATGAAGCAAACTCCGTCACACTTTCTTCATCAGCATGTTGGGTAAGCAAATGTCTTGGCAAGCGTTTCTGGGCGCGTCCACAGAAGACACAGTACCAACATTTCTTGTCGGTTGTTGACTGAACTGTAATTGAAGGCTCTCTGTCTTGGGCAGATTGTGACTGAACTGTAATTGAAGGTTCTCCGTCCTGGGAGGATTGTGCAGGCAAAGTGGCGACTGGGTCTTGTTTTTGACTCAAAGCAGAGAAAGTAACAGACTCTTCACTTTCGTCACTTTCTGGAACTTGTGTCACTTGAACATCATCATGTTTGGAGCTTGTATCAGAGTCTGTGTCAGTTGGAGGAACAAAGTTTGGATCATTGTCACTGTCATCAGGGCAGTCTTCTTCTCCATCACTTGAAAATAGGGAGTCGCTTTCACTGTTAAAGCCACTGGTGCCAGTTGTGGACAGATTATCATGATGCTCCTGGAACCAAAAGAAATACAATATAAATAAGTTAAGTTTTAGCCGAAGACAAAATGTAACCACCTGTGTGGTGGGAGATTAAAAGCGGTCACACGCTAGGATCCTACCTGTCCTCTGATGAAAAACCCTTTACTCTCTCTTGGAAAACACAGACGAAAATTTTAGGCATTTACTTTTGCAACACTGTTCCTGCATCATCTATAGAAGGAAACTGGGAAAAACGGATTTACAATATACAAAGTTTAATTGTATCTTGGTCCCAGAGAAATTTGAATATTAGTGGCAAATTAGAAGAGTTGGCAAGAGAGCTGGACCACTATCGATGAAACATTTTAGGTAACAGCGAACTGCGCTGGAAAGGTATAGGCGAAACAATGACCGACAAAGGCCACAAGCTTTATTTTAGCGAGAGAGACGACAGGTGCGAACACGGCGTTGGATTCTTGGTCCACAAAGACATTCTGGCCACTGTCATGGGTTGCCGTCCAGTCTCCAGTAGACTCATAACCACCCGTCTGAGGGCAGCCACTTTCAACATCCCCATTATCCAGGCCTATGTCCCATCATCGGGATATGACGACAACGAAGTCGAGGATTTCTATGACCATCTACAGGCTGTTCTTGACCAAGTTCCGAGAAAGGACATAGTCATAGTGCAATGCCATTGGAATGACCAACAGCCTACATTCCAATGTAAGGCTGGTGCGCTCCCTTGTCATCTCCATCTGCCTATACGCTTGCAAAACATGGACTCTCACAGCAGATCTACAACGAAGAATACAAAGCACAGAGATGAGGAGCTACAGAAGACTCCTGGGCATATCCAGCATATCACCAACAACGAAGTTCGACAGACCATCACACAAGCCATTGAACAACACATGACATGCTCACAGTGGTGAAAAAACTCCGATGGTATGGCCACGTCACCAGATCATCAGCTCTTGCAAAGACCATCCTGCAAGGCACAGTACAAGTAGGCAGAAGAAGATGGAGACAGAAAAAGCGGTGGGAAGACATTCGAGAATGGACTGGTTTGACACTGAGTGAAGCCATGAGGGCTGCTGAGGACAGAGAAAGATGGAGTACACTGGTTAAACAATCATCTGTGGTGCCTCAACGACTTCCGAGTTATGGGATAGGATAAGATTGGATAAGAATAAAAAATATTCAAATACCCGTGCATTTGAAAAGGTTAAAAGAACTGTTGTATGTAACACACTTGAAAATGGAGGCCTTAATTTGATTGATATAAATGAAATGCAAGCATCATTTCTACTTTTGTGGGACCTGGAGTTACTACAAACTTGGTGCTGATAATACATATGCTTCATTTCAGATGCTTCTTTTAAAATTTTTGTTGGAATATGTCATGTTTTTTTGTTCTGGAAGAATGTGTTGATCACCTGGCTAAACAACTAAGATTACGTTGGCAAAACATTGTAATTAAAAATTGCTGTCTTTGGAATAATGATTGTATTAAGTATAAAAATATATGTTTATATTTTAAAGATTGGCTGAAAGCAAATATCTTCTTTGTAAGTAATATTGTAAACAAAAGCGAAATTATTAACTTTTGAGCGCCTGTGTGATAGAGTAGGCCGCTCGCCATCACGGGTGTTTGAATACAGCGCAATGTGCACTGCGCTTCATGGCTGCGTGGTACAAACCAGGCTGGGGAACAACTCACACTCAAAACCTCTAAAAATTGGCCGGGGCCCAGGGGCCGCCCAGGCCCCAGTCTGGTCCTGGGGCAACACCCTGTTAGGAGGACCGGGAAGTGGGAGTGGGGCAAAGCCCCCCGGCAGCTACCGCATTTCAGCAAATTAAAGATCATTTTAGGCCCTCTCCTAAAAGCAAGAAAAGAAAAACGATATCCAGAAAGTCATGCAGACACAAAGACAACAACCAAAATGAAGACATAATTGAAAATAAAATCTCGCAATGCAATTTTGTTTTTCTAGGAAAGAAAAGTCACTTTCTGAGAGGAGAGTTCCCCAGCGTTTGTCAAACGCTTATAATTATTTTTTTTTCATTCACAAGAATTTTTGTCCGTCCACCCCACTCTCCTTTCTGCTCGTAAACTGAGACTCTAGCTATCCGAGGCTGGAACAACACAACCATGTTCCGTTAATTTTTTGTTGAGAAAATACGATCTCTCACTGACCGGGTCACATTGGGCAATAGCAAGTGAATCCACAAAAGAAGAAAGTAAAATTATTACACTGAAAAAATTCTGCACAATATATATCCTATAAATATACTTTTTAATAAGATGGGACTAAGGGATACTAAAAACTGTAAATACTGCAACGTAATTGACTATATTGAACATTTCTTTTTTCACTGATCAAAGGTTACAAAAATTTGGACGCACTGCATAAACTATAGTTAGATACAAACAAACCGCAAGGTGACTTTGTCAGAGACAGAAGTACTGTTGGGATACAATCCTCAAAGACTTTCAATGAAATGTATTAAACATGCTAACCATGTTATTTTGATTACAAAAATGATCATTAGTAAATTTTAGAAAAGGTACTGAAATCAAAATTAGGAAAACATTTTTGAGATATAACAGTTCATTCATTGTATATGCCTGATGTACGGATAACCATTGATAAAAGCTTATGAAAAGGGCACCCGTTCAACACTCCCCCCTCCCCCCCAAAAAAAAAGTCTGAGGTGAACCAACTGAGAAAAAAAAAAAAGAAACGAAATGGAAAAAAGAAAAAAAAAGGACTATTCTGGTTGAGGGAAAACAAAATATTCTGGTTGAGACTGGTTATGATTCTAATCTGTATGGTATTCTGTCTTAACTCTTGCGTCAAAATAGAACAAGGCCAAGTATACAGATAGTGTCACCAAAGGTTTTATTTGCAACGATGCAAACTTAGTGTATCGTAGCGTGGCTGTAAAAACTTAGCGTAGCGTAGTGAAACCAAACCATAGCAGTGAAGAAAAAAAAAACTGGAAAAAAACCAAAGAATTTGCAGTGTATATCTAGGCCTAAAGAATTCTATATGCCCATTGTACTGTTTTCATGATTTCAAAAATGGTAGCGTATAAAAAATTGTAACATACCATTCTTGATGCTCTGTCTGTATCATCACCCTCGTCGGTCTTCCTTTCATCTTTAATAATCATTATAATGCCCTTGGAGATATCTGTATCATCACCCTCGTCGGTCTTCCTTTCATCTGTAATAATGCCCCTGGAGATATCTGTATCATCACCCTCGTCGGTCTTCCTTTTATCTTTAATAATGCCCCTGGAGATACAAGAATTACAGTAATCATTTCCTCCATCACTTTGTCAAGAAAATCATGGTTAAAATCTGGGACAATCCCAAAGCTGGATGTTTTGGGTCCAGGAGGCATGTTTGTCCCTCTTGAGGGGTTGATGCTTGCTTATATGACAGCCAGGTATGTTCAATAAACAGAATGTTCTTCAATAGACAATAATCAGATTTTTTTTAAAAATACACACTAACATAATACAATACAATACAAGATTATTGCTTTAGGTCCAGTGTGTCCACACTAACACAGACATATAATATATATATCCATTAAAAGTAAAAGAATTGGAGAATTGTTTATTTCCAGGATTCCAGCTATTCATGATGAGTGGTTTCATACTGTATGCAAAATATGAATTTTAAACAAAAGAAAGGGAAAAAATGCTAAATACAACCAACGTAGGCCTATAATTTTTTTTTAATTTTGAGAGGCAAGATTTGAAACTTTAGACAAAAGTCGAAGTAAATCACAGTCCTGTACACTTCTTATTCTAATAAACTTCTCATATTCGTAAATATACAATGAAATCAAGTGATAAATAAAAAGATGCTTACTTCATCTTCAGGAAATCGAACACTATCTTAGCAGTCGCCATGCAGGCAGGTGCTGTTTCCCAAGGTTGTCACGACCTAGACAGAACGAAAACCAAACTAATTTCATTAGCAATTTATTCCCTCTGCAGAGAAAATTACCTGCCTTGATACATTTTGCAGCATATATTAACTACAATAACAGTCAATAAAACATGTGTGAAGTCATGTAAATTCATAAAACAATTCAAAATGCTTACAAAAAAATCCCGCGTGTTCAAAGATGGCTGCTTACTCTGCTGTATCACGGCGGAGAGAGAGGGCCGGAAGTGAAGTGACGAACGTAGTCACATTCCGATAAACCCGAGACCACAAAATTTTTCGGGAAACACACGCGATGTTCAAGATTATACACACGGGAGGCTGTGTATAGCCTTATGCTGACATTTTGTAACCACGTGTTTTTTTAACATGCTAGGGTGAAATTCACTCCCCTGAGTCGCTAGAAATGCCTCTTTAATTGTGCCGACGTCGGCAGAAATACACACGTCTCCGGAACGTGGGTGTGTAACTATGAATTTGTCGGCAAAAGATACAAAAGACATAGACACACACACACACACACACCTACACACACACACACAACCGTGTAGAAACGACGTTGTTATGACTTTCATGAAGCTCTACATACGTTACTTTAACATTTTTACAAATTTGTCCATTTTTTGAAGCTATCCCTAACCCTAACCCAAACTCTAACCCTAACCCAAACCCTAACCCTTAACCTAACCCTAAGCCTTACACAGCCCTAACCCTCACGGAACACTGTTTTGTAGTCAAAATAATGGGGTCCGTCAAAAGAAAGTGCGTAGAGGTTCAAGTGTATGTCAGAAAAAAGATGTTTCTACCTAGCCACACACACACTCACACACACCCACCTACTTGCAATACATCAGAAATGGGTTCATTTAAAAATGTAGGAATCGAAAAGTCATTTTTTGATGGAAAAGTGTTAGGGCAAGGGTTAGTTGCAGCGCTGCAACTAGCCCTTACCCTAACCCTTCTCTAGAAAGTTGACCTATTTCATCTCCT
Organism: Oncomelania hupensis; assembly: GCA_036898135.1. NCBI lineage: Eukaryota > Metazoa > Mollusca > Gastropoda > Littorinimorpha > Pomatiopsidae > Oncomelania > Oncomelania hupensis. Next base: position 16,176,824 of record CM072526.1, on the reverse strand, counting down.
ATAGGCGACGAAAGAGGTCGAATTTTGCTTCAAACTTTTCCAAAAATTCACTGTATTTTCTCCGTCCCAGATAGTGCACTCCTATGTACTTAAAACACTCTTATGCACTACAACTGCACTCCCATGCACTAAAAGAGCACTCCTGCGCACTTAGAAAAAAGTGGGGTCCTGGAAAAAAGTGGGTTCCAAGCAAATAAACCCATTTGTTACTAGAAAAGACAAGGTCTGCTACCCATTTGTGCGCTTTTGTGGGTACCCACACACACACACACTCACACACACACACACACACACATATATATATATATATATATAGAGAGAGAGAGAGAGAGAGAGAGAGAGAGAGAGAGAGACAGACAGAGAGAGAGAGAGAGAGAGCATGTCCTGAGAACAGAGAAGAAGAAATCCTCCCAATTCTCCGAGAAGAAGTTGCGGCCGCAGTGCAATCGCTGACGAAGAGGAAGTCAGCGGGAGTGGACAACATACCGCGGAACTGCTTCATGCAGGAGGAGAAGCGATGATTGACGCTCTCACCATTACATGTATTTGCAACAAGATCTGGCAGAGTGGAAAGTGGCATATATGATGGACCCAGTCGCTTGTCATCACTCTTCCAAAAAGGGGTAACCTTCTGGAGTGTGAAAATTACCGCACCATCAGCCTCATCAGCCATCACAGCAAGGTCCTCCTGAATATAATACTCAACAGGTTGAAACCCCAAGCTGAACAAATCCTAGCTCAAGAACAAGCAGAATTCAGGGTAGGACGAAGTACCACTGAACAGATTTTCAACCTCAGAATAATCTGCGAGAAATACCTACAGCACCAACAACATCTATTGCGTGCGTTTGTAGACTTCAAGAAGGTGTTTGACCGAGTCTGGCATGCAGCTTTGTGGGCAACGATAAGAGTGTACAACATCAGCCCTAAAATTATTGAACTCATCAAAAACCTGTACGACAAGGCTACCAGTGCAGTCCTCCATAACAGCGCCATCAGAAACTGGTTCAGAACAACAATCGGTGTGCGTCAAGGATGCCTACTCTCTCCAACACTCTTCAATATATTCCTAAAGTGCATCCTGTCAGGTGCCCTTGCAGATTACGAAGGCACAGTCAACATAGGGGGGGGGGGGAGGTAGAACAATCTCCAACCTTCGTTTTGCGGATGACTTTGATGGATTGGCTGGAGAAGAACAAGAACTTGAACAGCTGGTACAGCGGCTTGACACAACCTTCAGAGCCTATGGAATGGAAATAAGTGCAGAGAAGACCAAAATGATGACCAACAACACCAATGGCATCAACACGGACATCAAAGTCCAAGGCCAATCCTTCAGCACAGCGCATAGCTTCAAATATACAGGAGCCATTGTATCAGACAATGGGTCCGGACAGGAAGTCCTCTCCAGGATCGCACAAACCACTGTTGCCCTGGCAAGTCTGAAGACCATTTCGAAAGACCGGACCTTCAGTCTACATTCTAAGGTAAGACTGCTGGGCTCCCTTGTCATTTCTATCTTCCTATACGCTTGCGAAACATGGACCCGCACAGCAGATCTACAACGAAGAATACAAAGCATTCAGATGAGGTGCTACAGAAGACTTCTGGGCATTTCCTATATCAAGCACATCATTATCGACGAAGTCCGACAGACCATCACACAAGCCATTGGACAACACGAGGACCTGCTCACAGTGATGAAGAAACGGAAACTCCGATGGTATGGCCACGTCACCAGATCATCAGGCCTTGCAAAGACCATCCTGCAAGGCAAGGAGGTAGAAGAAGAGGGAGACCGAAAAAGAGGTGGGAAAACAAAATTCGAGAATTGACTGGTTTGACACTGAGCGACGCCATCAGGTTGCTGAGGACAGAGAAAGATGGAGTACGCGCGCTGGTTAAACGATCATCTGTGGTGCCCCTACGACTTTATTATCTCTTTTAAGAAATTACATTGTGGTGTACTGTCAACACAAATACACATTACAATAAAAATATAATCATCATTATTATTATTATTATTATTATTATTATTATTATTATTATTATTATTATTATTATTATTATTATTATTATTATCATTATTAACCGAGTGATGGGCTATGCACATTTTACAGCTGTTTCTTGTGCAGGAAAGACAACATATACACAACTCTCGATAGAGAAAAAGGCAGAGAGAGAGAGAGAGAGAGAGAGAGAGAGAGAGAGAGAGAGAGAGAGAGAGAGAGAGAGAGAGAGAGAGAGAGAGAGAGAGAGAGAGAGAGAGAGAGAGAGAGAGAGAGAGAGAGAGAGAGAGAGAGAGAGAGAGAGAGAGAGAGAGAACGCTGGCTGGTTCAAGGGAGGCAACCTAAAAAAAAAAGATAGGAGTGGGGGAGCAGACGACACTTTGTAGACCTGACGCTTTGCTCGCTGTTTACCAAACTGTGATTTTGATTTGACTTCTGTACTCTTTTGAAAAGTGTGACTGTAAAACTTTGTTCAGAAAGTTGGACTTCGATACTGTGATTAAAAAAAAAACAACAACAAAACGACAACGACCAACAACAATTTAAAAAAAACAACAACACATAATGTGTTTCGTACTGTGACACTGTAGTGTATGGTAGATTTTCTGTTTCAGAACGTTTGACTTCAGTATAGTGATCCAAGAGGTTTGACTTCAGAACTGTCTTCGAAAGTGTGAATTCCACATAATGATCAAAAGTTTGACCTTGATGCAGTGTTCGCACAGTTTAATTTAGTTGATTTATTATACCATTTATTTTTTTCGACTGTATCACAGAGTATAACGTTTATCAGAGAGAACACTTCAGTAATTTTGCGAGTTTTTCGCGAGAGGATCTGGATCTGATCTGGATCTGGATACTGCCGATGATGTTGTTGGCAGAAAACACCACAGGAGCCATAGATGGCTATTAACGTGGTGGTGGTGTGTGCGCGCTAATTAATTTGATTTAAAAAAAAAGAAAAGAAAAAAAAAGAAAAAAAAAATTATGCTTCATAGTTCTTTTTGTACTAACTTCATATTGCCTATTGTAGTTCTGATTTTATTTAATTATATTCTTAAAAGGGCTCCTCTTGTGGAAGCCTGGTGATATGTGTACAATTAAAAGTTTAAAATCACTGTTCTATTATGTTGACTCTATAAGAACTTACAGTCAGCATCCCTGTACCTCCCGATTGCAGAGGAGAATGAGCTAGGTGAGGATAGGTTGATGATGTCATCGGGAAGGCTATTCCATTCCACTACTGTCCTTACGAAGAAGGAGTTTCTGTAGAGATCTGATGATGAGGGTGGTAAGATAAAGCATGTGTTGTTGTTGTTTATCTGCCTCTCTATGATGTTCTGTGTGTCATATCCTTTAAAGGTGGTGGGGCGGATTTTCCGTTTGTTCTTTGCAGCAGTAAGGAAGGTGTTGGGAGGGAGAGCAGTAACTAGTCCTCTGGTTATCTTGTAGAGCATGGTCAGCCTGAGTTGTTGGCGACGTTTTGCAAGTAGTGGGAGGTGGAGCTCGTGAAGCATCCTGCCAATGCATCCTGGGTCCCGGGATCTGTAGTCTCTCATAATGAACCGTGCAGCCTGGCGTTGGATGCGTTCCAGCTTGTCGATGTCTTGTTGGAGGTAAGGATCCCACACCACTGCGGCATACTCGAGAGTGGATCTAACAAGTGCGATGTAGGCTAGGCGTCGGCACTCTTGTGGACAGTTCCGGAGATTTCGGCGTAGGAAGCCCAGTGTGGATCCAGCTTTCTTGCAGGCGCTTGTGATGTGGTTAGCCCATTTCAGGTCCGCAGAAATTTGGACGCCTAGGTAGGGGGTAGTATCAGTCTGTTGGAGTATAGTGTTTCCAAGGCTATAGAAGTGTTGTGACTTGTGTCTGGTGGAGATTAGCACTTTTGCGCATTAAATCGCATTCCCCACTGCTTGGCCCATCTCTCTAGGTCTTTGAGGTCTGATTGGAGTGTGATGTGATCCTGGAAGGAGCGGATCTCTCTGTAGAGTAGGCAATCGTCTGCGAAGAGTCGCACTGTTGATTTTACTGTGTCCGGCAGGTCGTTGATGTGGCAGAGGAAGAGTAAAGGACCCATCACTGTGCCTTGGGGGACTCCGGATTCGACAGCTACTTCCTCTGATGCCTCTCCATCCAGGACCACTCTCATCTGGCGCTTGGTCAGGAAGTTTGTGAGCCAGGTGTGGATGGTGCCTCGTATGCCGTAATGATCCAGCTTGTGTAGTAATTTGTTGTGTGGCACAGTGTCAAATGCCTTGCTGAAATCCAGGATGATGATGTCGGTCTGATGGCCTTTGTCATGTGAGGAGAGAATGTCTTGCATAGTAGTGAGTAGTTGGGTTTCGCAAGAGTGGCCTGTTCTGAATCCGTGGTTTCTACTGGTGAGGATGGTGTGTTTTTCGAAGTGGGTATGTAGATGTCGACAGATGATGTGTTCCAGTAGCTTACATGCAACGGATGTTAAAGATACTGGTCTGTAATTTTCTGCTTTGTTTCTATCGCCTTTCTTGAATATTGAGGAGACGTTCGCTGTTAGCCAGTCTGCGGGGAGCTGTCCAGTCTCTAGTGAGGTGTTGTAGATGGCTGCTAATCCTGGGGCAACAGTTTCGGCGCAGTTTTTGAGAATTTGATTAGGGATGTTGTCTGGTCCTGTAGCTTTGTTGGGGTAGAGAGTAACTTCCCTTCAGTCTGGTAAGCAAACATGGCTTCAACCATGGATACCAGTAAATATAGGTCAATGAAGCTAGAACCGCCGAGAAAGAAGTTAAAGTGTAAAACTTGTTGCAGTGCAATTAATTGCACCAATTCATCAGTCAAGGAATGCTGTGCTGGAAAATCATTCTTTCGATTTCCAAAGGATACCGACAGGTTAGTATTGAAACTGAGAGCTTTTCTTTTCGTTACTGCCGTTAGATTGGGGAGGAAGTCACTCACTAGTCTTCTGTCTTGTCTCACTCACCGACTGCTTAATTCGAACAGTCAGCATCTGAGCATGATTGTTTAAATTTTATTTTATCATTTCACATTTGAGTAGTGATATTAGATTTTTAGAATGAAGATCTTCTAGTCATTTGATAAGTAAAAGAAGATCTGAGCCAGTATTCTGAAGTCAGGGTTTGCCTAGAACAAAGATATAGTCGCTATTCCGAGTCGTTAGGCTAGGCTACTTCAGTACTTCTATTCTACTAGAACATTCTAGTCAGTCTAAGCCTAATTTTATCATTGAGTTATTTAATTTTCAAAATGCTTGGAAATAATGGTACATTAATAGTCAATACAATGCTAAACAGATATTGATTTCAAACTATATGTACTATGTAGAATTTAACACAATTATAAATGACTGAAGCCCATTAATAATTAGTCATTTGCTAAATGGGCAGTATTTATCTTAAATTTATGAGTGAACATAATTGAAACTTTGAAAAATTGTTACATTAATAATTTAGTTATACTGATTAAATATTTTAGTATTTAACAATAACATTACACACACACAGTGACACACACACACACACACACACATGCACACACACACACACACACACACACACACAAGAGCTACGGGCAATATTATGATTATTAGCTCAGAATAGGCGTTTAGTTTATATGTGAGAAAATTTAGCTAGCAACTACAAAAACATAAATCTGCTGACACTTGTCCAGATTTTGCTGAATGATATCAATTAATATTATCACTACAGTTATGTACTAGCATGTGCCTTTATGCATTATGTTTATGTCCCAGACCCTATAAGTATAATGTGAATAAACCACCAATCAATCAATTAATCTGTATGTGTGTTTTTTTCTCGTAATAAGCATGCACACTTAACTGTAATTTTGGACATCTTTCCTAATCCATTTTAAATAAATTATTGTTACTGTTATTATTATTATTATCGTTTATATTATCATTATTTATTTATTTATTTAATCCTTCTTATATAGCGCTTTTCCAGCTCAAGAGCTGCTCAAGGCGCTGGCCGATACAGGATCTAACTCAAGCCGCCCGAGACGCCCACCCGCAGCCTTTGGGCGCATGGTCTGACGCCCGGACAACTGAGCACAATCCTGGGCAGCCAGGGATGGGGGAGAAGGACCTAGGTGCATGCTGGGTGTGTTCTTGTCACCGGCACTCACCCGTCTAGGACATGAGCGTCAGGATCTTTAAAGTCCGTTATGATGGAATGTATGCGACACAGACTAGACCTCGGTTTATACTCTCATCCGAAGGAGTAGGAAAAGGGGTAAAGTGTCTTTCCCAGGGACACAACACAATGGCCCGGCCAGGGCTCGAACCCGGGACCTTCAGATCCGCAAGCCGAAGCACTACCATTAGACCACAGTGCCTCCCATTACATATATATATATATATTTTTTTTTTTAAATTTACTCTTTATATTCTTGGCAGATGCATCACCTGCCTTTCCTTTTCTCATTCTGATCCAATATTTTATTGATCATTATGTCAACTAATGATTGTTAAACTCATCAGAAAAAAAAATACAGTGAGAAAGGAAGAAAAATAACTACAAAATAAGCACGTCAACACAAAACAAATTACTTTTGCCAACCAAAATTAAATAAATGAAAAAAAGCATAAATATTTTAAAAACAAGTCATAATAATAAATAGTAATCAAACATAATAATAACATAATAATAATAATAACAACAAAAATAATGATAATAATAATAAATACCAATTACCAGTTTTACTAAAAATATAAATCAAGATGTTTGAACAATAATTAATGAAACCGTTGTATCAAAGATCTTTAGATAATATAAATTACAAGCGGAAGAAAGTCAAAATATAAATTAGAAATTTAAACATTCCTCTACCCACTCGGCGTGCAATGATCTTACACTCTTGTCAAGCACGGTATTGTTGTTTACAATCAGACCTCCATACCAGCAGATAAAGCCAAATGCTTAAACAGATGTAATAAAACCTCTGTAAAATGCCCACAAAACAGGTTGACTGACACATAAAATACAGAGTTTATGGAGGCAATATAATCTTGAATGACAATACTTGTGGGTTGCAGCATTATTTTAATGAAAACATTAGTGTGTTTTTTTTGGGTGTTTTTTTAATCCAGTACAGTTCCAATATAGTTGTACTCATTCACACGCTCAACTTTCACACCATGAGCAATCAAGTCATGAACAAACTCTGGTCGCCTACGAAAATCTATGTGCATTTGTTTAGTATTTTTTGCCATTAAGATCCAAGTAATTCTCTTTGCACCAGGTGGTGAAACGGGTAACTTCTTGAAAGTAAACAGAGCCAGAATTTAAAAGATCTGGAATTGCTGTATCATCAGAGTATTTTATGAGAGGACACGTGTCAGAACCATTTCAGTTATTTGTGCATAAATTAAACAAAACTGGTATAGAAATATACCTTGAGGTGAGCCGGTGGAGGAGCTGAGCGCATTTTGACAAAAGACAGTTTAGATCCTTTTTACAAGAAAGTCTACAATCCATAGAATCGGGTATGGGTCTTCTTGAACTTTTAGGAGTTTCAGTAAACTATCCCTTTATTGGTTGATTGTTGTGCTCACACTTGGACAACAACAAAAAAATTCGATCGAATACTTGTATATTTTTGCTCATGAATAGCTTGCAAAATGAAAACGAGGTCGATCGGCACAGGTTGTTGTTGTTGTTTACTTTGAAATTCCTTTATCAGTCCGTAATGGTCGACTTTTCCCACTAGTCTCTGTAACATAATCCTATCATATCCTATCCCGTAACTCGAAGGTTGTTGGGGCACCACAGATGATCGTTTAATCAGCGCACTCCATCTTCTCTGTCCTCTGCAACCCTCATGGCTTCACTCTGTGTCAAGCCAGTTCATTCTCGAATGTTGTCCTCGCACCTCTTTCTCTATATCCATCTTCTTCGGCCTCCTTGCACCGTGCATTGCAGGATGGTCTTTGCAAGGTCTGGTGCTCTGGTGACCTGGCCATACCATCGGAATTCCGTTTCTTCACCACTGTGAGCATGCCATCATGTTGTCCAATGGCTTGTGTGATGGTCTGTCGGACTTCGTCATTGGTGATGTGCTGAGTATAGGAAATTGATTGATTGATTGATTTATTGTTGCTTTAGGTCCAGCGGACTCTTCCGAGCCAAATCAGGACCGGACAACCCCCGATCCGCATAAAAGATCTGCCGAAACAACCCTAGTGGGAAAATTGAATGCCCTCCACCAGCCAGTCACTTTACAATAAAGACATCCCACGCGGGGGACGGCTGCATGAGGGTTGACCTCAACTACGCGAACACCCCGGTTACAAAAACAAAATAGAATACAACCATCATTATAAATCATCAACAAAACACATACATATAAAATGCCTATAGTGCGAAATAATACAATCATAGGAAGCCCTAGTGACCACCCGGCAGAAAGCGTCCAACACTCCCAAGCTGATCCAACAGACCTCATACACAAACAAGGAGTCTTGTCCAGGAAGAGTTTTCAAGAAAAAAGGTAGGTCATTGATCTAGCGAAGAAGAAGAAAGTATAGCAGAGTGATAGGACAGATCAGGAATGGGAAAGAGCACATGATGAAGACAGCGACAGTGGGAATTTAAAGCACTAAATTTCCAGAAAGTGGGGATACTATTTATACTGAAACCCCCGGCACTCCAACGGGGGGAACTGTTGCCGCAGTGAATTAGTCATGCCTACAAAGGCAAGACAGGTTTTCAACTGGGGCTTTCACTGTTCCCTTTATAGGTTAGAACAATCTACATTGACAAGATTGCTCATGACCCCAAGGGGTAGTATAGGAAATGCCCAGAAGTCTTCTGTAGCACCTCATAATCATATCCATGCTTTGTATTATTCGTTGTAGATCTGCTGTGAGGGTCCATGTTTTGCAAGCGTATAGCCTAGGAGGAACCTTATCTTGAAATGTAGACTGATAGTCATGTCTTTCCAAAGGGGCTTCAACCTTGTCAGGGCAGCAGTTGTTTGTGCTATCCTGGAGAGGACTTCCTGTCGAGACCCATTGTCTAATACAATGGCTCATAACTATTTGAAGCTATGCACTGTGTTGAGGGATTGGCTTTGGACTTTGATGTCCGTTTTGATGCCATTGGTGTTTTTGGTCATCATTTTGGTCTTCTCTGCACTTATTTCCATTCCATAGCCTCTGGAGGTGGTGTCAAGCTTCTGTACCAGCTGTTCAAGTTCTTGTCCCTCTCCAACCCATCCATCAATATCATCCTTATGCTGACTGTGCCTTCGTGATATGCAAAAGCACCTAACATGATGCGCTCTAGGAAGATGTTGAAAAGTGTTGGAGAGAGTAGGCATCCTTGACGCACACCGATTTTTGTTCTAACCAGTTTTCGATGGCGCTGTTATGGAGGAATGCGCTGGTAGCCTTATGATACAGGCTTTTGATGACATCAGTAATGTTAGGGCTGATGTTATACACTCTCATGGTAGCCCACAGAGCTGCATGCCAGACTCGGTCAAACGCTTTCTTGATGTCTACAAACACATGATATAGATGTTGGTGCTGTAGGTATTTCTCGCAGATTATTCTGAGGTTGAAAATCTGTTCAGTGGTACTTTGTCCTGCCCTGAATCTAGCTTGTTCTTCAGCTATGGGGATTTCAACCTGTTGAGTATTATTTTCAGTAGGACCTTGCTGGTATGGCTGATGAGGCTCTAAATTCCCACTGTCGCTGTCTTTCTCAATTGTTCTTTCTCATTCCTGCTCTGTTCTATCAATCTGCTATACTATCTTCTTCTTCGCTTGACCAGTCACCTACCGTTTTTCTTGAAAACTCTTCCGGGACAAGACTCCTTGTTTGTGTGTGAGGTCTGTTGGATCAGTTTGGGAATATTGGACGCTTTCTGCCAGGTGGTCACTAGGGCTTCCTATGATGTTATTAGAGAGAGAGAGAGAGAGAGGGTTGGGGGAAGAGAGAGCTCTGTCATTCAATTAATCACAATAAAGTTCAATAACAAAATGTTTCACTAATAGTGCGAATTTACTTTATATCAGGTGTCCCCCGACCCTCTCACCTCCCACATCACTGGCTTAATAACATCAGTCACTTCATGGAAAATAATTAATCAGACAGAACAATCAGAACCTAGACTACAACATTCCACGCAATATAGATCTAATGCGCAGAAATTCACAGATCAGAACAAGGACTGAGTATCTACGTTACATTTTTTTTCCCCATTTACACTCAAATGAAAAGGGATTACAACAGATCAAGGACCATTTTTGTGCCTAGTTAAGGGGTTATCTTGCACAGTATTTGATCACGAGGAGAAAACAGACTTAGTCTAATTTAACTTGTTAACATAAGCAGTTTGACGAAGCCAAACTGTCAATCTGACATCTACTTTTGAAATATAAGCACAAATATAGTCAAACAACCTAGCAATAACGTAAACAGTGAGCGACCTGTTGAACGTAAACTGTCAGCAAGCAAACTGTTTTGGATTTAGCACATAGGTATAACATGAATCATTCAAGCCGCTCTCCGATTGTTTTAACACTAACAACACTGCAGCAAGTTTTTCAATTGCAATTTACCGTTCTTTGTCTCTTGGAAATTTGAAAAAGGACTTGCCAACACAACTTTTCTTGTATCTGGCATTATGGCAATTGATGGCTGTGCAAAAGTCACCGCCCTGTTTCACTCGGTCGCCTTTTGACTTTCTGCCACAAGCCATTTTCAGCATGTCGACAAGGGAGCATAACTCGTACATTTCGTCTCGCGGTCCTGTACCAAGTTCCCCCTCTTTCTATCATTAAGCTCTTTGCTCTAACTCAAGCCGCCCGAGGCGCCAACTTGCAGCCTTTGGGCGCACCGTAACAAGGCTCCAGACAACTGAGCACAATCCTGAGCAGCCAGGGATGGGGAGAAGGACCTAGGTGCATGCTGGGTGTGTTCTTATCACCGGCACTCACCCGTTTAGGACATGAGCGTCAGGATCTTTAAAGTCCGTTATGATGGAATGTATGCGACACAGACTAGACCTCGGTTTATACTCTCATCCGAAGGAGTAATCAGCGATAAACGATTTGCTCAGTGGAAGAGTGTTGAGTGGAAATTGACTAGTCATTTATCTGCAGACAGCCTACATTCGCCCTTAATGAAGTGGGTGTTCACCGTTGATCTTCGCACAAGCGATAATACGGGTCATTCAGGCCGTAGGGGGAAGTGAGGAATGAGAAGAGGGGGTTATTGGTCGTGATCCTGATTTTGGCTAGCTCATTTGAGCTTGTAAGTGGCATTAATATATTATACAAGATTCTTCCATCACAAAAGTGTACAGCTTATTTCTCCATACTCGATTTGTTTGTTAACCCTGATGTGTCCTATCTTCCATTGTGTCCACAGAGACTGAGGTAGACCAGTGTAACATCATCTGACAGGGCTAGATGTTGCGGCACTCCACAGGTCCATAGTGTCCAGGGTGATTCTGACCTAGGCTGTGATGATGTATGCAGCTGGTGATAAGGTATTATTTATTTATTTATTTATTCCCAGTCTAAACTGATCCTTGTTGGGAAGCCGGGGGTTTCTGTATAAATAGTATCCCCACTTTCTGGAAATATAGTGCTTTAAATTCCCACTGTCACTGTCTTTCTCCTTTGTTCTTTCTCATTCCTAATATGATCTTCTTCGCTAGACCAGTCATCTATCTTTTGTTTTTGTAAACGGGGGGTCGATAAATTAGAGTATAGCCTCAGCGTCCCCTGCGTGAAATGCATTTATTGTAAAGTGACCGGCTAGTGGACTGCCTTCAGTGTTACCACTAGGGTTGTTTCAGCAGTTCTTTTATACGGATCAGGGGCGAGTCCACTTTCAACCATGTTGTGATTTTGTGGTCTTGATTCGGCACTTTGCAGTCTGCTGGACCCTGTAAGCAATGAAAAACAACTAACTAACAAAAAGTAACCAGGAAGGTCCCACTCCAAATAGTAAAAAGAAAGCAGATTAGCCCATCCTGTCACAGAACAAATACGGACCTAAACCTCTTGTCATCTAATAACAATAAAATCTTCACCTTACTAAAAATATCAAGCACTATTTATCTTTCCTTTACTGTCGTTGTTGTTTGTAGATTATAGTCACACGACACTTTCGCATATAGGTGACTACTGGACCGATTTATACTGACACCAGCGGGCCAGTTGTTGGTAAAGGGGAAAATAATATGACCTTTCGGTTACTAGCAAGACACTCTTACCAACTGAGCTACCCGGCCCCGTTCTGTCTTTACTGTCTTAATCCCAATAACATTATATACTACAAAATTATTTGCACACACGACAAATATCGAGCACAACAAAACCAAACAAAATTTCAAACAAATACCCACCATCTTTCTTTATAAACAATCAACAATAAAAAAGAAAAAATTGTACTGCAAAAAAATTAGACATACTTCACGCTACAACCTTTTCTTACAATTTCAATACCACAAATAAACAAACTTTGACATTCTCTCGTTTTTAGTATCTCTGGCAGATAGAGTATAAAAGCTTAGCGGCCCGCAAATCTTCTTTTTACACGCGACATTTTCCACATTGGCGTGCCCAATTATCCAAAGATAATTGCACACACAGATGAAGCTACCACTTGCTTCGAAATGTGCAGAGTACTTTATGGCAGTCCCATCTTGACAATACAACAGATCTGACTCTCTGTCACATCCACTGCCTTAACAGTGGGTACACACTTGGGTGCTCTGAGCTCACCACACGAGAAACAACCACTCCAAATATCTAACACATAAAACACCAGAGGGAACAATGACAACATTTTTATTCACACAAACACAACCTAATCTACATATTTATAACTAACCCTCCATCTTTCCACCCATAATCACATTTAACTATAATTAAAAGAAAACTAGTAAACAATAATAATACAATAAATGAGATTATGATTTTCTTTATCGTCTTTTTGCTACAGCCTATACAAGATCACAAGTGGCAGTAGAATAGTAAATTAACTAATTTTACAAAGTATTATATACACAGGCTTAATAATACAGTATTGTATAAACAATAATAATAATATTTCTCAGTGGCTACAAATTATACAGGATACTTGACTATAGAGAATGCCACTCCAACTAACTAGAGGTAATTTTTTTTAAAGATAATAAAGTTGTCTTATCTAATCTTATAAACACATGTGGTTTTATAAAACCGGCAACTGACGTACTCTTTTAAAGTTCATTTTCTTGAGCAATTTTATGAAGGAATAATAAACAACTTTTCCTTTACAGACTTTCTAATTTAAAGTCTAGCTGGGTGGCAGTCAGCGACCAGCGTCGTTCCTCAGATGCTCAGGTCAGTTGAGACGCCAGGTTATTTATAGGCTCCCGGTGGTTGCGATCAAAGCCAAGCCACGTCACATCCCAAGGTGGAGATGCCAATCCCAGTACATTAAGACATACACAATCCCCCCTTGCAAAACACTGCTGGCACTCGAACACTCCTTTTTTCAAATTTCTCTCTGCGACTCCACGGTTTAGCTACGTACAGCAGTTAGTGAGCATATCGCTCTTTGCAAAAACTTGCACTGCACGTGAAAATACATGCCTGCCCTCAAATAGCGACAGTCTTTGACCAGTTTAGGTTACGAAGCAAAACTAACAAAATAATGCACGTGTTTACAATATTTGCAAACGTAGCAATAAACTTTAATTTATTTTCTCTCCTTCACCTTCCACCCTCTACAACAGGCTTAGAAACCCTATTATCACAGGTTTAGAAAAGCGAGTCCTGACACTCTCCAATGCCTTGAAAAATCGCCCCGTCAAGCACGAGGTTAGGTGGATCTGTAGGTAAAATTACAGATCCAAAGCGAAAGTTTTGGAAATAATCAACTTCACAAGCCACTCGCCGCTCCGTACGTCCGGTACCCCATCCTGCCTGTGTTTTTATGTGAGTCGGTCAAAACACGTCAATTGTCAACGAGCAGTCGGTGTATCCAAGCCTTAATTTTGATTATTATGACAATTTGCTCTTCCTCAAAGGTCAAGGTCGCTGAGGTCGATTATATTATAAACCCGTTTTGAGCTTTATTAGAAAATTGTGTGGACAGATTTTGATCATTGTTTGGTGTATGTAGGTAGTTCAGACATTGACCCATCGTCCATGCTGTTGTTTTACTTCTTTAAGCCATATAGTGACCAATCGTCCATGCTGTTGTTTTAATTCTTTAAGTCATATATTGACCCATCGTACATCCTGTTATTTTACTTCTTTAAGTCAAAACCGAGCCACAATATGGCCATGATATTGAACGCTTTCGAACATTCTGATTTGGAGTCCGCTGGACCTAAAGCAACAATAAATAAATCAATCATTCTGATTTGGAGCTATGTGTGCGGGTATCTGGACATACATTTGAATGGCTCGACATGTTTTATTTCTTTCTTTCTTTTTTTCTCCATGTCTCTTCCTTTTTCTTTAATTATGCTTTCTCTCTACATTCTTTTATTCTTTATATAATTGTTTAGAAGACTAGAAAGTTACGAATTTCCTTTTTATATTTTACCATTTTGTCTTGCATATTTATGATTTTTATTGCTCCCTAATTTAGCTCTGGATTCCTATCTACACTGGAAATGAACAAGATATCTTCGTCATAGCCGGCCTGTGACATCGCTACATGATGGCGGATAAAATATGTACGTTACAGTCACATTACTTTACTACAGTGGTGATGAACTAAATAGCTTCATTAGCATCCTGCATTATTACTACATGATGATGACGATGGAAAGATATCACATGGTTATTGACAAGATGCCTTCGTTATAACCGTATCACATTACTACATTAATGATGAACATGATGTCTTCGATACAGAACTGGTCATGTCTCTAATGACATTGAATGTAATTGTTGATGTATAGTTACTTAATGTAACGTACGTGAATACTGTACAATGTTCATTGTAGATATAAACCTGTATATCTGACCTGAGTATGATGATGAAACGTTACACAGAGACAATGTGTGATTTTGTGTTTGTACGTCACCACTTACAGACTTGTACAATTCACAGATAACGGAACATCTGAATGGTCTGCTTTATTGAAAACTGATCGTGTGAAAATGTTAATTTTTGACTTCTGGTTATGTTTTCGTGTATTAATTATGAATGTTGTGTATAATATGCAGAATGAGACGTCTTAAATAAGTGTATATCTCCATGCGTTCCCTCAACCTCACACCTTCAAGCCATCTTGAACACTAATAAATACGATACAAGTTGGTCTATAGTACGTCTGTCATCAGAACTGATCTCTTTCAAAGAGAGTGTATATTTTTCCACTAAGTTATTTCCCTTCACACTTTGTGGTGTTTTTTTCTACTTGTTTAGTTCCAGATTTCACCTTTACCATTGTTATACTTATTATTTACCGATTCAAGTTGTTTTCTTTTTATGAGACTATACATGAGTTTTTGTTTTTTAATTTTTTTTTTACATTCAATATGTGATATTTAGACATTTTGGTTTTACAAAATTAATTCATGGGAGAAAGTTGTTAAATTTAGACGGAATTTAGCCAGTGTCCAACATGGAGAACTGGACAGACGACATGACAGAGGAGGACTGGACAGAACGTTTAGATACTGCAGTGACAGAACATAGGTGGCGGGATGTAGATAATATACTGCTCTGTTACGGTGATGTCATCTCGGTTGATAGCAGACACAAAGCACAAGAAGCCTGCATTCAGAATATACAGACTGCCAACGACAGTTTCAGCACCGAAGGAATAATACAATACTGTGAAAGAGAGCAGCTGGATATAGTACTGAACATTGCACTGACAGAAGGATTGTGGTTCACTGTGATCAAGGTGCTGGAGAAAGGTGTTCCTGGCCTACGGCAGAGGAAAGTAATAGTTGATACATTCATAGAAAATGCAACAGAAAATGAATTATATGCAGGCATCATACCACACTGTGACAGAGAACAGCTGGACAGAGTACTGAACAGAGCAGTAACTGAGGGACGGTGGTCCACTGTGATCAGGGTGCTGGAGAAAGGTGTTCCAGACAAACAGCAAAGAAAAAATGTGGTTGATAAATTCATTGAAAATGAATCTGAAAAGAAATTATTTTCATCAATCATACCACACTGTGACAGAGAACAACTGAACAGAGTGCTGAACAGAGCAGTAACTGAGGGATGGTGGTCCACTGTGATCGGGGTGCTTGAGACAGGTGTTCCTAGCAAACAGCAAAGGAAAAAAGCAGTTGATAAATTCATAGAAAATAAATCTGAAAATGAATTATATGCATTAATCATACCACACTGTGACAGAGAACAACTGAACAGAGTGCTGAACAGAGCAGTAACTGAGGGATGGTGGTCCACTGTGATCGGGGTGCAGGAGACAGGTGTTCCTAGCAAACAGCAAAGGAAAAAAGCAATTGATAAATTCATAGAAAATGCAACTGAAAATGAGTTATGTTCATCAGTCATACCACAATGTGACAGAGAACAACTTAACAGAATGCTGAACAGAGCAGTAACTGAGGGATGGTGGTCCACTGTGATCGGGGTGCTTGAGACAGGTGTTCCTAGCCAACAGCAAAGGAAAGAAGCAGTTGATAAATTCATAGAAAATAAATCTGAAAATGAGTTATATGCATTAATCATACCACACTGTGACAGAGAACAACTGAACAGAGTGCTGAACAGAGCACTGACAGAAGGATGGTGGTACATGGTGATCAAGGTGCTGGAGAAAGGTGTCAGTGCTGAATCAAAACACACAGCAGTGGACCTTTTTATTGACAAAGCATGTGAATGTAGCCCCAAACAATCGTCGATTTCCTCATATAAGTGTTGGCATTACTTAAACATCATGCAATACTGTGACAGAGTGCAACAAGACAGAGTAGGGCCTACTGAACAGAGCACTTACTGAAAAATGGTGGCCCACCTTAATTTATATGCTGGGGACGGGTGTTCATCACAAACAGCAAAGGAAATTAGTAGTTGATGCTTTCATAGAAAATGCAACTGAAGGATCTCTTGCAGACATATAACACACTGTGACAGAGAGCAGCTAAACAGAGTTCTGAACAGAGCAGAAGCAGAGAGATGGATTGACATTGTGTTCAAGGTGCTGGTGAAATATGTTTCTGAGAAAAAGGAAATGAAAGCAGAGTTTGGTAAGAGCATTGCAAATGCAAATAATGATGATTATAGACATACAGATATAATACTACAGTTTGACAGAAAACAGTCGGACAGAGCACTTAACAGAGCAGTAACAGAACGATGGTGGGACATTGTGATATTCCTGCTGGAGAATGATTATCTTGACGAAGAGCAAAGTATAGTAGCAGTTGAGGAATACATTGAAAATGCACCTATGAATAATTTTGAACATAATGCATGCATCATAGAACGCTGTGACGGAAAACAGCTGGACAGATTACTGAAGAAAGCAGTGAGAGAAGAAGAGTGGAACGTTGTGATCGATGTGCTGATTACCGGTGATCTTGACGAAGAGCAAAGGGAAGTAGCAGTTGATGAAGTGATAAAAAATGGGTATTGTTCACAAATCATACCATACTGTGACAAAGAACAGCTCGACAGAGTACTTGACAGTGCAATATCAGAAGATAGGTGGGACTTTGTGACAGTCGAGCTTCTGGAGGAAGATTATCTTGACAAAGAGCAAATCAAATTAGCAGTTAATAAATTCTTAGAAAAGGCAACATGGGCTTATGATTATCTTGCGTGCATCATAAAATACTGTGATACAGAACAGTTGGACAGAGTACTGATCAGAGCAATAACAGAAGAATTGTGGTACTATGTGATCAAAATGCTGGAGAAAGGTGTCAGTGCTGAATCAAAACACAAAGCAGTTGACATATTTATTGACAGAGCAAGTGAATTTAGCGACGGAAAAGCATCGATTTACTGGTCCGAGAGGAGGCATTACTTAGACATTATACAACACTGTGACAGAGAGCAGCAAGACAGAGCACTGAACAGAGCACTGACAGAAGGATGGTGGACCACTGTGATCAAGGGGTTGGAGAAAATTGTTCATGACAAACAGCAAAGGAAAGTGGCAGTTGATGCATTCATAGAAAATGCACCCAGGAGATTTTATGCAGACATCATACCACAATGTGACAGAGAACAGCTGGACACAGTACTAAACAGAGCACTCACAGAGGGATTGTGGTCCATTGTGATCAAGGTGCGGGAGAAAGGTATTCTTGACAAACAGCAATGGAAAGAAGTATTTGATACATTCATAGAAAATGCTACTTTTATTTTTTATGAAGACATCATACCCCACTGTGACAGAGAACAGCTGAACAGATTACTAAACAGAGCTCTAACAGAAGCATCGTGGGCCACTGTGATGAAGGTGCTGGAAAAAAATGTTCTTAACAAACAACAAAGGAAAGTAGTAATTAATAAATTCATAGAAAATGCAACTAGAGATGTTTATGCAGACATCATACTACTCTGTGACAGAGATCAGCTAAACAGAGTACTGAACAGAGCAGTAACAGAGAGATGGTGGAACATTGGGATCAAGATGCTGAAGACAGGTGTTGTAGATACTGAGCAAAGGAAAGTATTAGTTGGTACATTCATAGAAAATGCACCCAGGAGATCTTATGCAGGCATCATACCTTACTGTGACAGAGAACAGCTGAACAGAGTACTAAACAGAGCCATAACAGAAGCATCGTGGGCTACTGTGATGAAGGTGCTGGAAAAAGGTTTTCTTGGCAAACAGCAAAGGATAGTACTAGTAATTAATATATTGATAGAAAATGCAACTAGAGATGTTTATGCAGACATCATACTACTCTGTGACAGAGATCAGCTAAACAGAGTACTGAACAGAGTAGTAACAGAGAGATGGTGGGACATTGGGATCAAGATGCTGAAGACAGGTGTTGTAGACACTGCTCAAAGGAAAGTATTAGTTGGTACATTCATAGAAAATGCAACTGGTGAAGTTTATGCAGACATTATACCACACTGTGACAGAGAGCAGCTGGACAGAGTACTGAACAGAGTAGTAAAAGAAGGATGGTGGTCCACTGTGATCAAGGTGCTTCAGAGAGGTGTTCATGACAAAGAGCAAATGAAAGTAGCAGTTGATACATTCATAGAAAATGCCATTAAGTATGATTATACAGACATAATACCACACTGTGACAGAGAACAGTTGGACAGGGCACTGGACAGAGCAGTAACAGAAGGATGGTTGGCAATTGTGGAAAGTGTTATCATGAAGTGCGCGCACATCAATTCATTTCACACGTGGACAGCAAGAACATATCACAACATGGAAAACGCAGATCTTATACATTCTAGTGAGACCATGAAATTGTTCATGTCTCAAAATACAGACACATGGTTTCTAAATTTTATTCCATATGTGAAGTGGGTTCGGCTTTCAGAAGACCACAAAACTCTGTCTCTGATGATTTCGTTGGAAGAGTTACGAATTAAAGATCTATTGTTACCTTTTTCTGTGAATCTGAGTGACCTTGCACAAGAAGAACAGAGTGTGTGTGTTATGATTTTAATGAAACAGGACAGGTGGGATGAGATCAGCCAGGTCTGTCTGTGTCATTTGTGGGAGCAAGTTGGCCGTGAGTTGTTGCAGGAAGCTGTGAATCAGAGACGGTGGAGCATTGTCCAGCAGTGGGCAGACCACACTGTGTATGACGACCAGCGTTGGTGGGCAGTGAAAGAGGCTTACAAAGAGAAACAGTGGCGCGTCATGTTGCTGTTGTCTGACCACGGCCTAACGGAGATAGAACTGATGTGGGTGTACTACCGGCTGGCCATGTTCGCTGACTGGGCCACAGTTGGTCACATGCTTCAACGTGGAGTGGACGTCACTGATCTGAGAGAAGTGGTGGAGAACGCCATGATCAGCACAAAGACAGCCAGAGACCCGGCAAAACGTCTGGCTTTAGGAAAGAGATGGCAACGGCTGAAGGCATTAGAACAGAAAATGTCTAACGTTTCAAGTCGACAGGCCAACAAAGCAGCAAAGTCCTGTAAGTGGAATGTTGTCATGCCAAGCCTGCATTACCAATACGGTAAGATCAGACATGAACTGATCCAAATCACACTGAAAGTCGCCCTAGAACACAAAGCATGGCACGTGGTGATGCAGTTGAGTAAACTGGATATGGAGCAAGCACAGAGGGACTCACTGTTTACTGACATGGTGAGACAACAGCAGTGGGGTGTGTGCAGAGCACTGCTAGATCACGGTATCAGTGTCCACTTGTGTCTGGATGTTCTGCCACAGCTGATGCAGGAGGATCAGTGGCTGCTTGTGGCCAGGTTGATGGAATACGACCTGGACGACGCCAAAAGACGAGACGTGATACAGCGTGCCATGGAGAGGAGGCAAGGCAGTGTTGTGTGGCGATGCATCAGCACCATGCAACACTATCGTCTGTCTGAAGAGGAACGGGAACAGCTGTTCCATCAAGCGATCAGTCGTTGCGTCTTGCAGGCAGTCAAACCTTTGATAGAGGAGAAAGACCAGACAGGACTCAAACATCGAGATGGAGCTCTGCTTGCAGGCATAGAACTACGTCAGTGGGACGTGGTGGACTACTGTCAGGAACAGCGCGCTGACATCAACATGACAAACAATGAAGGAGAGACACCTCTCAACAGGGCAGCCAGGAAGAAAGACTGGGAGACTGTGAAAGCCTTAGTGGTAAGAGGTGGCGACACCAATATCCTGGATAAAGATGGCGTTAGTCTGTTGCATAGAACTATTAGAGCAAAGCAGATGGATCTTACAAAGTTGGTTATTGAGTATCATGGAGACATACACCAGGAGATTGATGATGATGTGGCACCACTCCAGTCCTTGATATACGATTTCAATGGAGACGTAATTCATCATACTCTGATGTGGTGTCCTGATCAGGGTAAAGTAGTGGACAGAGACGGAAAGACAACTCTACACGCCATTGCTTTGGACAAGAGACCAGAGTTCCTGTACCACCAGGTGGCCAGGGGAGTTAACCCACTGAGTGTGACAAAGGGTGGTAAATCTGTGTTGCTGTACGCTGTGATGAATGAACTCTGTGCACAGAGTATGGTGGCAGAGTGCATCAGGTTGGGCTTCAGCACTCACCAACCTGCACTCACAATAACACGACCATTGGGAAAGTCACTGGATGATAATAGGTATGAAACATCGTCACCTCTACTTTTAGCCGTCGCGAAAGCAAACTTTACACTGGCACACATGCTGTACGAGTCAGGATCCTGCTCCTATTCACAGCTCTTCCACATGTTCACTGAGTTCCTTGAGTTATCTAATCCTTTTACTGAGAGACGTCAGTCACTGCGTGATCAGGAACTAGACCAATACAACAAGATGGTGGAAAGGTTCGAAACGTTCCTCCCCGACCTGAGTAAGATGGCCACCACAGCTCGCAGTCTGGTATCCACGTGTCGCCTGGTCATCTCACACTGCCTCAATGTCCGTCGCAGGTATGTGAATGATGTGTACCAGCTTCGTCTGACTGACAAAATGACCAACTACATTCTGTTTTCAGACTTAACTGACCCTGACTACGAGCGGTGTCTGCATGGTACGCTATCGCCACTCAAGCCACAGAAGTGAAAGAATGAACTGTACTTTTGTTCTGTGATCTTCCTCATCTCAATTGTTTTCTGCCTGTGCCTTTTGTGGATATTTGTTTCAAAAGCAGATCGTCCGCTGGACCCTATATTAGCAATGACTAACTAACTAACTAACTAACAAAAGAACCTCACTGGATTTGTCATCTCTATAAGGGTGTTGAAAACTGCACGTGTCGTGTGTGGCAAAACACGTGTGACTACATTATTACCTTACTCTTGGACTCACTCGTGAGGCGCATGTAGGTGGGAAGAAAACGAGGCGAACAATGGACAGACTGTTAACAAACTTGTAATAAAAATTATTATAGGTATGGGATGGTAAGTATACCAAATTGGGTGTATAGTGCAGTGGTTGGAATGACTGTGTCGAAAGTGAAGAGTCCGGTGCGAGAGAGAGATGGGTGAAGAGGTGAGAGAGAGCGAGAGAGAGAGAGAGAGAGAGAGAGAGAGAGAGAGAGAGAGAGAGAGAGAGAGAGAGAGAGCGAGAGAGAGAGAGGGGCATCACCCTCATTACGCTGAAGATAAGTGTGATCTCCAACATCACGCTCCCCTACGGCCACAAGGCTATGGGACTACTTTACCATAAGATTGAGAAATCCTGTGGAAGTACAGTCGTGCTTTACTTTGTTGTAACAATTTCAGGGATGCTAGTTCCCACAAAGAGAGGAGAGAGAGAGAGAGAGAGAGAGAGAGAGAGAGAGAGAGAGAGAAGAGAGAGAGAGAGAGAAGAGAAGAGAAAGAAATGAAAGAAAAAAGAAAGAGTTGCGTTTTCTCTGCCTTCCTGCTTCGTCACCTAACCTTTGTATCTGACACAATATTAAAAGATAAATCACATAATATTTTGGGTGCTGGAATACTGTTACGGTTTTGCTTTTAGTGTGAAAGATCAAAACATTACATTTTTCCCAAATAGAGATGAAACATGGAACTCGTTGATGCTAAAACCTTTATGTGTAAATAAAGTTAAAACAACCGATTTATGTTTTCACTTTTGTAGTGTGTTTGATATGGCAAAGGAATTAAAGTTTTGTTGCTGAAATATGTGCACTGACTTCACTGATGAAGCGTTGTTCCCTGGGAATAGAACTCTTTGATATATTGGCTAGGTTAAATTGCACATACTGAAATGTTTGTACCGATTTCAATGACGAAGAGTTAATTTAATGCCCTTCTCTGTGATTAGAACTTACTTGGATGTGTTACTTTGCCTATAATAATAAATAAAATAATAAATGTACAGAAATCTGTTGATGTGTTGTGTGTGTGATAGGGCTGTTAAGTCTTAAGGCTTTGTTGACATTGCTGATGAAGTGTTGACTTCTGAACAATAAATATTTGTTGAGGGTTGATATGCTATTTAAAGCTCTGCTGATTTGATGAACTGAATAATATTTCCTTTGTTGGCATTCCTTAATGGGAGAGTTGATTTTTGAGTCAAGAATTGTTATGTGTATTGACATGCTACTTGTTGTTTGAAGTAGTGAGTTTTTTGTTTATGAGTAGGAGTTGGTACATGAACAATTAATGTTGTTGATGTGTACTGACGTGCTGCTTATAGTTCTGTTGTTTTGATGAACTGAGTTTATTGTTCCTCTGTTGCAGATAAAGAGTTGTTGTTTGAACAATGTCAATGGTATTTGAACAATTTATGTTATTCGTGTATATTGTTGTGCTAATTCTCATTGAGATCAATTTGTAGGTACTGAATTAATTTTTGGAAAGAGATGATGTTTGAACAGTAAAAAGTTAAAAGTTGTTCCCGTAACCTGTAGGTCGTTGGAGAGAGTTGAGTTTCATACCTCTTTTTTCTGGTCCAGCTTAATGAGGGCGTTTCCCATCTCCTCTCCCTCCCTGTTTATCTTCCCTGGTACTAAACTGAGCCAGGTATCGATCTTCAGCTGTGTTGACCGGGGTGTGCTTGTTTTATTTTTGTGTGTGTCATTCGATGGTTCCCAAGATCCCAAGCGTGATCACCCATCCAGGAACTAACCGGGCTCTCTTAACCGTTGCTTCACGAACCCTATCTCGATATGCGCTCGGGTATCTGGGGACTTGAATTTATTGGACGAACGGACGAACTATCTAGCCTGTGCCGAACCATCGCGACACTGAACCACCAAAAAATAAAATGTATATCGATATGCCAACTCTCAAAATGTCTTTTTTAAAGGTACTGATTTTTTTTAAAGAGTAATCTTAGATGTTTATACAATTCATGTTGTTTATGTATATTAATGTGATATTGTTGTTCACTGGCCCGGTTTGAATGGTACTGATTTTATTTTTTAAGAAGTTGATATCTGAACATGCGTATAGTAGAGACGGCGGAGGCTTGCGTCCTCTCTGCACCCTCTCTGCCAGTTGACGTAACGTAGTGGGACCCTTAAGTTTCAGCTTCATTCGGGACGGGATATGTGATGACATAATACTTCCAAGCTACACAGCAATCCGTATTTAACTAGCGGCAGAAATGATGGAGAGGCAACATAAGCCTCGGCCATGTCTGGTACGCATGGTGATCATATCTGTAATGATTTGTTATTTGCATGTTGTTTTTGATGTACTGAATTATTTTCTTCATCTGTTGAACTCACTGATAAAGAGTTGATATTTGAACAACGAATGTTGTTCATGATCATGTATATTGATGTGCCAATAACTATTCTCAAAACGTCTTCTTATTTTTAAGTACTGAATTCATTTTTTTGGAAGAGTTGTTTGAACAATCAGATCTTCTTATGTGTATTGATGTGTTGACTTAAAGGCATGTTATTGTTTTGATGCACTGAATTCTTTCTTTTCTCTCTCCTCCCCCTCCCCCCACCCTCCCCACACATACACACACTTGTTGGTGCCGGGGTTTTGTGCTAAAAAAAAGCACAAAAAAAGCATCCCCGCTTTGTGGAAATTTAGTGCTTTAAATTCCCACTGTTCCTCATTTGTTCGTTCTCGCTCCTACTCTATCTATCTTCTTCACTAGACCAGCCACCTATCTCTTGTTTTGAACACTCTCCCCAAACTCCCATATTTGTGTATGGTGTCTGTTGCGTCAGCTTGGGGGATATTGGACGCTTTCTGCCAAATGGTCACTAGGGCTTTCTATAGTATTATGATATAGGAATGTAGGCATTTTATCTCCAACACCCTTTAACATCTTCCTAAAGCGCATCAAGTCAGATGCCCTTGCAGATCACGAAGGCGCAGTCAGCATAGGGGGGTACAGCAATCTCCAACCTCCGTTTTGCAGATGACATTGATGGATTGGCTGGAGAGGAACAAGAACTTGAACAGCTGGTACAAAGGTCTAGGACAGAGCAACCATAGTAGACAGATGATGATTTTCTGTATCAGCACACCAGCATTCAAAACCATAACTTCACCGTGCCACTTTAAAGTGTTGTTTTGTTAGATTCCCTGCATTTTGTGTTTGTGTACTGATGCCATATAATATTGATCTTCCGCTTCTTCGAACTGCTTTTTAAATTTATGATAAAGAAAATGATTTTGTTTTTATTATTATTTATTGTTTGTATTAAAATGGCTTGTTTGTTTTACGCAACAGACACGACTGATGATATCACTATTTTGAACCGTGTATTTTTTACAAGTATAATTCTATGTTACAAGTTTCTTAATTGGACTTTTTTGAAGTAACATTAATAATCAAACTTTGATTGTTAGCATCACCGATGAGGTGCCATTGCTACAGTGTACTTTGTTTATGTGTGTTTTACTACATTTTATGTTGCTGTGTTGGAATGTTGAAGTCTTTTTTTCTCTGCTGATATTAATAATAGCGTGACTTACATTACTGGCAACGTTAACATCCATTGATTTGTACTGATATGTGCAGTTTAAAGTAGAATGCTTTTTCTTCTTCTTATCGGTGTATTTCATCAATGATAAAGTGTTTGGAACAATGGAATTCTATCATATATATTGATTTGTTCTGTTTGTTTTTTTTTTTTTTTTTTTTTTTTTTACACCACCCCCTTCCCACTGCCCCCTTTCCCCTCCCCCTCCCCCAGGGGTGCCGGGGGTTTCAGTATAAACAGTATCCCCACTTTCTGGAAATTTAGTGCTTTAATTTCCCACTGTCGCTTTCGTCCTACTTTGTTCTTTGTCATTCCTATTCTGTTAAATCAATCTACTATACTATCTTCTTTGCTAGACCAGTCATCTACCTTTTGTCTTGAAACCTCTTCTAAAACCCTTCATTTGTGTATGAGGTCTGTTGGGCCAGCTTGGGAATATTGGATGCTTTCTGCCAAATGGCCACTAGGGCTTCCTATAATATTATTATTTAGCAATGTAGACATTTTTATGCATGTGTTTTATTGATATTTTATAATGATGTGCATATTCTATTTTATTTTTTGTAAACGGGGGTTCGATAAATTAGAGTATAGCCTCAGCGTACCCTGCGTGGGATGCCTTTATTTTACAATGACCGGCTGGGGGGAGTGCCTTCAATGTTACCACTAGGGTTGTTTCAGCAGATCTTTTATACGGGTCAGGGGAGAGTCCTCTTTCAACCAAGTTGTGGTCCTGATTTTGGGGTGCTGGTTCTGCTCTTTTCAGCCCGCTGGACCCTGTAAGCAATGAATAACTAACTAACTAACTGTTCTATTTTTTTAAATAGGCTACTCCATTCATATTTGTCTCTCTATTGATATGACTGATTAATTTGCAGTTGGTTATCAATAATGGAATACATTCATTTGCATTGAATCTGAACTTAAAACTCTTTATTTTCCTTTTCGTTTCTATATTGTCAACACTTGTAAACGTTGTTGCTTGGTACAATGACCATTACTTCATGATAGAATTAGTAATAATTTTGCTATATTGCCAATGACTGATAAAGTGTTGTTTGGAACAATAGAATTGGTCTTTTGAACTCTCAGTGTATGCTTAAAATATCTGTTGTTAAAAAACTAACACATTCCTTTGTTTGTCTACATTGGTATCACTGATGATGTGTTATTACTTGGATCAATGGAATTCGTTGATATGTATATATATGTATATACTTAACGCTTAACATTTTGTATTTTGGGGAACTGCTTTCATGGCTTTCTGTATTAATATCATCAACAAAATGGTTTTGCTTAGAGCATTTGAAATCAGCGATTTGAACTGATTCAATTGTTGAAATTTTGCTGTTGAAACACTGTATATTGACCCTCTCCCAGTTGAAATTAGATCTACTGATAGGGTGTCATGTGTATTTGGTTTCACACTTGTCTTTGCATGTCAGAATATGCGTGCATGTTTGTTTTCCATTTTCTCACTATTCTTCATAACTAATGAACACCAAAAAAGAAATCTGCTTTAACAGTTACAATTAACATAGTAACTAAGCGTCGGTTGCTTCCCTTGAAAGTTATTTATTCCCACATTTTGAAACAATAGAAAATAATAACTATTTTGAAATATGAACACAGTTATTTATAACAACATTATAATTAGTGTAGCCGGGCTACAAGGAATTTCTGACCAGACTGATACTTAGGCCTTACTCTGTTCTCTGTTATGTTTAAACTAGCTTTATGCAATAATTTGATATATACTTTTCAGATCCCTTAAAGCAGATAATCGTTAGACGCAGCATTAAATTTTTTATTAGAATATATAAACTTTATTTGTGATTTTTGTAACAAGTTTGAATTAGAGCGCGATGTTTAGAATAGCGCGATGCCTATCACGGTGATAAAGACACCGCGCTGTTGTAATCGACACCACCGCTGTTATCCGCTAAACAGCAGCTTAGCTTACTGTTGGCCGGCCACCTCAGCCTTCCCGCCTTGTAGATTAACATGTTTGTCGCGGTGCGACGTGAAATAAATAAGAAGTAGGGCAGTGATTAAGATAAATACGTAGATGGACTCGGATTGGTAGATGATCCTAGTACAGTGTGTGTGTGTGTGTGTGTGGAGCGAGCGGTTCCGTAGCTGCCAAACCGACCAGAACCAGTTGGTGAGCTCTCAAAAGTTTGAAATGCGAAGTCGCAATGTGACAGGGGTAAGAACGAGGCAGAACAGAGGGAGAAAGCCTTGGAGAAGGTTGTTTCTAAGTGTAAAGCTGTATTCTCTGAAGGTGATAGAGAACGTAGGTAAACCAGAAGAGTGTTTAATACGTGACAGTAAGAAGGGACAGGAAGTGTGTTATAAAGTATAATAACTTGTAGTCCTTCTTTTGTCGGAAGTGGTAGTACCAGGGAAGCTTATTGCTGGGACCTGTCACGTGGGGTTTATGGGCTCTGCACAATGGAATTATGGACCCTCACGTTTATTCGGTGGGAACTGCTAGTAAGTCACCCTATGAATTACTTTAATAAATTTATTTGTTTAGCTCGTTCTGTGTTAAGGTTGGGGTACAGAAATAGATAGAAAAATGGTAAAAGAGTACTGTCACACTAGCTTTCACACGGCTATGAATCATATGTAGTCCAGCCACTTGATAACAGTTAAAATCACACATTTATTTCTTCTACTCTATACAAGGTTCTCTAAGTACTAATCTAACTTAAAAAGTCTCAGTCACTGCTAATAGTTCGATCGCTGATAGTCTAGGCAGCTGTTATATCTTCCTCGGGCACTTTGCTAGTATATTTCATGTAGATTTGGACTACTGTGGTCCGTTTTACAGTTTCTGAAGAGTTGGACTACTGTGGTCCTGCTATGATCAGTTTAAGTGCACTTTCGGAGATTACACTTAACTTTCTGATGGTGCGGTCGAAGTCCTTCTGTGAGGTAGCTTCTGGTACACCTTTGTAGTTGTGTAGTTGGGTTCCCTTGCCACGCTGTGGGGTCTGACAGGGTGTTTCTTCGGGTATCTCTTTCCGTCTTGTGCGGTAGAGTCTCCTCAACCAACTAGTCGTTTCGGTGGAGTGGGACGCACAGGATAGCTCGGGATAGCTCGGGATAGCTCGCCTGCTCGTCTGTAATATAAGAGACGAAATTCTGCACAACCCTGAATAATCGGTTTGTGCAGAGCGTCTCACTGAAAGCCAAGTAGCATTCAGTGATAGCTCCACATCTCTATACATAAGCGACGAACATTCTGCTACTTCCGGGGTCCGCTGTAATCTCACTCTAAATTCCTATACATACATAAATATCAATCGTGTCTAACTATACACATACAGAATTAATAATAATATAAACATTCAGTGGTACAGTCACTGGTCTGCAAACATACATATAAGTTAAACAACAGTGGTTCCGTACGGGATACAACATGGCGGCGCAACCGGTCGTGTTTCGCCTCGTGGTCGGCTCTTCCACGTGGTACGGCAAATTCGGATTAATAATTCACATTTATGCATAGCAAATTCTTCAAACATAATTTCAACAATAATACAAATATATCACGATGAAACAGAAGGGTGTTCATTTACCTGTTTGACAAGTTCAGGCCCGTGATGACTTGAGAGAATTCTAAGATTCCTAAGTCCTGCTTCCTGGTCTATGAGTGTAGAGATTTCTCTAGCTGTGGAGATGTTGCCTCTACCTCGTCTCACACACGACTGATTCAAACTGTGTTAGGCTCTGACACAGTCAAAACTGCTCTACCCACTGAGCCTGCTCTGATTGGTTAAAACGGTCCGATTCAAAGCTCAAGTGCTGACTCACTGCGATGTGGGTCGGGCTCGCGGTGTGTGGTCTGCTGTGTAATAGTCTAACTTCTCTACTGTTACAAAGACTACACATGGCTAAATAGTCAACAAGCAGAGTTAAAACTAGCCAATTCATGACAGGCTCCCTCAACTGAAAAAAGGCGATGACTACTGGATTCGACCTTTTTCTACTACAGAGCCTAGTTTAACACTGCACTATCCTAGGGTCCTATTTACAAACTAATTAAGTTGCTCTACCTGAGCTGCAATGCTGTGCCAGGTAGCTATGGACACTAGTGACAGGGTATTATTGGGCGGGGACGAATTCTGGTGCTGTGGCCCTTAGTTGTGTTGGGTGGGCGACAGCTGCTGTGTCCTCCACGAGATGGCGACTGAGGTAGTCGGCTCCGTGGTTTTCCTTGCCGGGGATGTACTCGATTTGGAATGAGTATGCCTGAAGGGTGAGTGCCCATCTCATCAGGCGAGAGTTCAAAGACTTGGAGGCTGCCAGGAACGATAGTGGTTGGTGGTCCACCTGAACTGTGAAGTGGGTCCCATACAGGTAGAGTTGAAATTTCTGTATGGCCCAGACTAGTCCAAGACATTCTTTCTCCGACGTGGCGTAGTGGGTCTCGGCGAGTCTCAATTTTCTGCTGGCGTAGGCGACAGGGAATAACGTCTCTGCATTCTTGGGGTCGCGCTGTAGCAGTACTGCGCCGAGGCCTAAGTCGCTTGCGTCGGTGCGAAGAACGAATGGCTGGGTCAAATCGGGTAGGTGGAGTACTGGCGCCGATGTCATTCTGTCCTTGAGTGTTTGGAAGGCCGTCTCACATTCCGCTGTCCAAACTACTTTGTCCGGGGCGATTTTCCGGGTTCCATTTGTCAGTGGCACGGCGATGCTGTTGTAGTTGGGGATGAACTTCTGGTAGAAGCCGCAGAGTCCTAGAAACGACTGCACTTCCTTCTTGGTCTTGGGCCTAGGCGCGTCGAGTAGGCGTTTCACTGTCTTTTCTACCGGTCGCAGACTTCCTTGACTGATGGTGTGTCCCAGAAATTCTAGCTCTGTGAATCCAATCTGACATTTGGTGGGTCTTGCCGTCAATCCCGTGTCTCTGAGGCGGGCGAGTAGTTGCTGTAGGAGCGTGACATGTTCCTCCCACGTAGGTGTAGCGATGAGGATGTCGTCCATAAACGAGTGTAGGTGCTCGCTGCTCAGGGGTGCCAGGAGTTTTCGCATCATGGCGCTGAAGATGCTGGGTGCGTTGTGGAGTCCGAATGGAAGTACGTTGAACTCGAAGTGTCCTTCCATAGTGCTAAACGCTAGGTACTTTCGGACTTGCGGTTGCACTGGTATCTGGTAGTATCCTTTGCTGAGGTCGATGCGTGAGAAGTACTTCGCTCGCTGTAGCTTGGCAAATAGGTCTGTCTGGTCCGGGAGTGGCTCTGGCTGGAACTGCGTTACCGCATTCAGGAGTCTGAAGTCGATGCACAGTCGATGCTCTCCGTTGGGTTTTCGCAACAGTACCGTGCCTGCGCTGTAGGGTGAGGTAGACTCTGAGATGATTCCGGCTGTTAGTAAGGTGTCTATCTCTTCCTTGATGGCTCGCTGCTGAGACAGTGGCATCGGGTAGAGCTTCTGGCGGACGGGTGTTGGGTCGGTCACCGTTAAGGTTACTTCGACGAGGTCTGTCCTCCCTGGTCGGTCTGTGAGCACAGTCTGATGTTGTCGAATGACCTGTAGTACTTGCTGTCGCTGTTTAGCGGCTAGGTCTCCGTTGAGTATCACGTCTTTGTAGGTTTCTTTGGAGTGCAGGGGGTACTCTACTGCATTGGTCTCCATGCTTTCTCCTTCTTCCGCGATGGCGATGGCTAACAAGTTGTGAGTGCTGGGGGTCGCTGGTCGGTCCGTGTAT
Source organism: Oncomelania hupensis (assembly GCA_036898135.1). Classification (NCBI taxonomy): domain Eukaryota; kingdom Metazoa; phylum Mollusca; class Gastropoda; order Littorinimorpha; family Pomatiopsidae; genus Oncomelania; species Oncomelania hupensis. The sequence continues at coordinate 16,145,563 of CM072526.1, read as the reverse complement.
TTCTTGAGGAGATTGATGTGGTGGTATCGGGCTCTCCCGTTCACCTCTACTTGGTAGACTGTCTTGGATTTCTTGGCAGTCACCCGGTACGGTCCTCTCCAAGCGATGTCCAGCTTGTTGGTTCCACTTGGAAGTAAGAGTAGCACTTGATCGCCGACTTGCAGTTCTCTGTCCTTCGCGTGGCGGTTGTAGTACTTCGCCTGACGGGCTCTTGCCTTCTTCAGTGCTTCACCAGCTTTCTTCCACGTTGCTTTGAGGGTTTCCTGCAGGTCTGCGACGTACTTGGTGGCACCTCTTGGTGTGTCGTCTATCTTGGCTTCCGTCCAACTTCTGCGTAGGGCTTCTAGCGGTCCTGCTAGAGGTCTGCCGAAAAGCAAAGTTGACGGGGTGTGGCCTGTGGCTGCATGGGGCGTTTCTCTATATGCGAACAGTGCCGCATTCACGTAGGTGTCCCACGCTTCTGGATTGTCGTCTGCGACTTTCCTGAGTATGGTGAGAAGGGTTCCATTCAGTCTTTCTACTTGTCCGTTGCTGGCGGGGTGGTATGGTGGTGTGCGAATGTGATGAACTTGTATCAACTCGAACACGTCTTGCATCAGGCGGCCGGTGAACTGAGATCCGTTGTCCGTTCTAATGCTGTCCGGGAATCCGACTCTGGTAAAGATGGCGATGAGTGCATCTGCAATCTTCTTGGTGTCGATCGCTGGCAACGGGACTGCTTCGCACCACATCGTACATGCGTCGACGAGTGTGAGTAGAAATCTGTTCCTCTTCTTGGTCATGGGCAGTGGTCCTACTATGTCTACTGAGACTTGCTGGAATGGCACGCCGACTACTACTGATGGTCCTAAGGTAACTGGTACGGTGTGATGTCGCGGGGAATATCGTTGACATTGGTGGCAAGATTTCACGTAGCGCTTGACATCCTCCGTGATTCCTGGCCAATAGTAGTGTGCGCTGATTCTCTGCACTGTGGCTCCAATTCCCATGTGTCCGCTGAGTGGCATGCTGTGGCCTAATTCTAGTACTTGGGCTCGAAGGGTGGCTGGTAGTACTAGTTGGGTGTGATCTCCATCTCCTTGTCGATGTAGAACTCCCTGTTCCATGTAGAAGTCTCCCTTGTGCGGGGGTGTGTGCGCCTTGGGTAGCTTCTGGAAGCACTTCGCTATCGAGGTGTCTTCTTTCTGTGCTGTTTTGATCTCTTCGAGTCCTGGATTCGGAGCGAACTCGGGCTGGGGTGGTTGGGTTTTAGCTTGGGCCCTGGTTTGCACTGCAGCTATCTCTACAGTTTTAGGGGGCGTGCCTAAGAACACATACCTACAACCTAGCACTAGATCATACAGGGGTTTCTGTAAAACAGCTGCTTGGATTCGTCCTGTGACGTACCTACTCTCTACTTCTATCCATGCTATTGGGCAAGTAGTCGTCGGTTTCGTCAAGTCTGCTCCTTGTAAGTCGACTGTCTTGTCTGTCAAGTCCGCGCGCGATACAAGAGATTCGCTGACTATCGCGTCGTATGATAGACCTGTGTCATACAGACAGTTCGCTTCTTTTCCGTTGACCTTGACCGTGTCTGTCACCGATGGGTGATCTCCGATCGTGTGTGGCTTGTTACCGCTGCTTTGAGTTAGAACTCTGTGCGCTGGCCGGCTTTCGCGCTCTTCCCTACGTTGTGCGGCCAACTTGAAACATTCTGCGGTGGAGTGATTGTTTCTGTTGCAGAACGAACAATACCGTCTCTGTTCTGCAGGACCTCTTTTCCCGAATTCCGTGTTGGGTCCTTTATTCTGCCCAGGTCTGGGGTTATTCGGCTTATTCGCGGTGCGCTCTTCCCGGTTAGGGCTTCGTTTCTGTGCCTCTTTCCCGTTAGGCTTTAGGTCTCGCCTGAAGCTCTTGGCTTCTCCGTGTGCGGCCACGTACCTATCTGCGACCTTGACCAGATCTTCTAGTCTTTCCGCGCCCTGCTCTACTGAGAATGTTCTCAGCTCGGGGGTCATGGTTTCCCGTAGCTGTTCCCATACTAACAGTTCTGTCAGTCCATCATACGTCTTAGCCGTGGCTGACTGGCTAATCCACTTATCCAGCGTTGTGGACAACCGATCCGCGAACTGCGCATAGCTCTCTCCTTTCACTCTCCGGTTGGTGCGGAACTTTTGCCGGTAGCATTCTCCTGTTAGTTCGAATCCCGTTAGGAGTGCCTCTTTTACTTTGTGATAGTCAGTCACTCTGTCAGTCGGTAGCTTACTGTAGATGTCATAAGCCTTTCCTCTAAGCCCTTGACTAAGCTTGAAAGACCAATGAGTGGGATCTAGTTTGTACTCTGTTGCTAGACGCTCAAACCTAGTCAGATAGAGATCTAGACCTTCTTCTCTCTCATTGAATGTTCCCAGTGGAAATGACATTCCTTGTACAGGGTTGGATGCTACCTCTAGCTGATCTGAGTGGGGAGGGGTTGAGGAAGAACTTGAAGCTCCTGATTCCAATCTTTTCAATTCTAACTCACGCTGTCTGTCTTTTTCCTTTTCAGCCCTCTCATACTCCCATTTCCTAACTTCTGCTTCTCTCTCTGCTGCTACTGCTGCCTTCTTCTGTTCTACTTCTAATTCTAGTTTCTTCTGCTCTGCTTCTAATGCTAGTTTCTTCTGCTCTGCTTCTAACGCTAGTTTCTTCTGCTCTGCTTCTAGTTCCAGTTTCTTTTGCTCCCTTGCTGCTTCTAACTCTAGCTTCTTCTGCTCTGCTTCTAATTTCTTTGCCTCTCTCTCGGCTGCTCTCTCTGCCTTAGCCTCCTGCTTCTCTACCTCGGCATTGATATACGCAATTAGGTCTCCCCCTGCTAAGTGTAAGGCTTCTCCCAATTCCTTGAAACGCAATCTCAAGGCCACTGGGTCCGACATTGCCAAACGTGTCTATGAACAACCTCTGAATCACGTGGAATACCAAAACACTAGCAATATTGCAAGTCAATAACAACAATGCAAAGACAATCAACTTCGTAATCAATAATAGAATAAAACAAGAGTCAAATGGCATACAACAGTTACTTAAGCAAAACCTGCAAAAGAACAATGCAACATACAGGCACAAAAATATTTGAAGCAAAAAAGTTTTTAAGTAAAGAATAGTGCACCACAACTGATCAGTGTTATACCCTTACACTATTCTAAGTTATTCTACTTCTACTGTTATCTAATTTTATTGTACTTAGGTCCGGTTATACCCAATTCCTATTATACACAGATCCTAGCTAGGCTCGCCAATTAAAGTGTCACGTGGGGTTTATGGGCTCTGCACAATGGAATTATGGACCCTCACGTTTATTCGGTGGGAACTGCTAGTAAGTCACCCTATGAATTACTTTAATAAATTTATTTGTTTAGCTCGTTCTGTGTTAAGGTTGGGGTACAGAAATAGATAGAAAAATGGTAAAAGAGTACTGTCACACTAGCTTTCACACGGCTATGAATCATATGTAGTCCAGCCACTTGATAACAGTTAAAATCACACATTTATTTCTTCTACTCTATACAAGGTTCTCTAAGTACTAATCTAACTTAAAAAGTCTCAGTCACTGCTAATAGTTCGATCGCTGATAGTCTAGGCAGCTGTTATATCTTCCTCGGGCACTTTGCTAGTATATTTCATGTAGATTTGGACTACTGTGGTCCGTTTTACAGTTTCTGAAGAGTTGGACTACTGTGGTCCTGCTATGATCAGTTTAAGTGCACTTTCGGAGATTACACTTAACTTTCTGATGGTGCGGTCGAAGTCCTTCTGTGAGGTAGCTTCTGGTACACCTTTGTAGTTGTGTAGTTGGGTTCCCTTGCCACGCTGTGGGGTCTGACAGGGTGTTTCTTCGGGTATCTCTTTCCGTCTTGTGCGGTAGAGTCTCCTCAACCAACTAGTCGTTTCGGTGGAGTGGGACGCACAGGATAGCTCGGGATAGCTCGGGATAGCTCGCCTGCTCGTCTGTAATATAAGAGACGAAATTCTGCACAACCCTGAATAATCGGTTTGTGCAGAGCGTCTCACTGAAAGCCAAGTAGCATTCAGTGATAGCTCCACATCTCTATACATAAGCGACGAACATTCTGCTACTTCCGGGGTCCGCTGTAATCTCACTCTAAATTCCTATACATACATAAATATCAATCGTGTCTAACTATACACATACAGAATTAATAATAATATAAACATTCAGTGGTACAGTCACTGGTCTGCAAACATACATATAAGTTAAACAACAGTGGTTCCGTACGGGATACAACATGGCGGCGCAACCGTTCGTGTTTCGCCTCGTGGTCGGCTCTTCCACGTGGTACGGCAAATTCGGATTAATAATTCACATTTATGCATAGCAAATTCTTCAAACATAATTTCAACAATAATACAAATATATCACGATGAAACAGAAGGGTGTTCATTTACCTGTTTGACAAGTTCAGGCCCGTGATGACTTGAGAGAATTCTAAGATTCCTAAGTCCTGCTTCCTGGTCTATGAGTGTAGAGATTTCTCTAGCTGTGGAGATGTTGCCTCTACCTCGTCTCACACACGACTGATTCAAACTGTGTTAGGCTCTGACACAGTCAAAACTGCTCTACCCACTGAGCCTGCTCTGATTGGTTAAAACGGTCCGATTCAAAGCTCAAGTGCTGACTCACTGCGATGTGGGTCGGGCTCGCGGTGTGTGGTCTGCTGTGTAATAGTCTAACTTCTCTACTGTTACAAAGACTACACATGGCTAAATAGTCAACAAGCAGAGTTAAAACTAGCCAATTCATGACAGGACCTGTCAACGAATAATTAGTTGTCAGTAGGATAAGCTGAGAATAGTGTTTGCCAGTGTCATTGACGCCAGTTAGGTGTGAGTTTATGCGACGGCATAATATGCAGTGACAGCTGGACTCATTATTGGGTAGCTACTACTAGCGCAGGATAGGCCTGTGCCGGTGACTTGCCACACGTTGGAAGTCAGTTCTATCTACCTTTTGTCACTTGGCCAGTGATTCTCTGTTTCTCAGTCAAGAGCCGAATTGGGCTCGTTGTGTCACTTTACATCAGCGCCTTGAGGATCTCTGTTTCTCACCGATCTTCATATCATTCTTCTCATCTTTCATCGTGAGGGCGGCCATCATGCTGGACTTCTTCCACGACGTCATGGAATGCTGCTGGCCTGGTCTTCTCCGGATGTCAACAAAGCCACGTGATGCAACGCAGATGACAGTGGTGTTGTATAACCATAGGAGCCGACTTCACTAGGACTTCTGGCAGTTAGTCTGCTATTGTATCAGCGGAAGTCTCATCTGGGAATTCAGGCCATCAGTACCGTCCTTTCATACCATCCCCATTCATTCCCCTCCCTCCTTCTTATTATTGAACAGTTTATTCTATAATATATTGAGAACTTGGTGTAGTTTCTGTGCAGAGAACATTTAGTAGTGTTTGTGGAACTCTGGACATTATTATTTTCCAGTAACTGTGTTACAGAGACTCTGGGACTTATATGCAAGAATTCTATTCTAGATGATGTGTTAATACTGTTATTATAATTATTATCATGGGTATGCAAGTGGGTATGCATGTTGTATGAATAAAGTGTGACAGTGATTGTGATCATCCTCTTCTGTTATCATTTTGTGGTTTGTGTTTGTGGTTGTCTCTTCTCGTCTTAACAACTATAGGTGACCGCCAGCGGACATTTTGGTTGAGAGTGCGACAGTTATATGTTTGTACGATAGCGAGAGTGATTGTGGTCCGCTGTTGCGCGTCAATGTTCAGTGTTACCATTAGGGTTGTTTCAGCAGATATTTTATACGGATCAAGAGTGAATCCTCATTCAACCAAGTTGTGGCCCTGATTCGTCTCTTTTCAGTCCGCTGGACCCTGTAAGCAATGAATAAGTAACTAACTACATTTGTATCAATCTATGAGAACAATCTCGGTTATAGGTCAATCATGGATTTGTCTTTGTTGTATATATTCTTTTATTGAAGGTTGAACCCATTCACGAAGTGCAGTATTAAAGAGCGTACATTTAAAAAGGCTTTGACGTCCCACATCCTATGACGTCACACACGGTATCCTTCAATCAGCCTCTCAGACCTGCAGCAGGATTGTAGCACATGGAGTGACACTCCCTGACGTTGAAACAACACTGCAATAGGAATATAGAACTATTTAATACCGATTCAAGATGAATACTATAATTATTATAGCAAGCGTGATCTCGTCGGTTGTTTTGCCGTCCGACTGACTACTGTGTATAAAGTGAAATCTGATCACTCGCGACTAGGGCTAAACTCGAAACCAGAATCTAAGAGAATAACCTGTCACTGAGAAATATATTATACATGCGTGTTACTAGAGCAATTGCCCTAAACACGTCTAATTTTGTAACATCTTTCTGGCAACAGGAGCGCAACTCGTGATGCCACCAATGGGCGACCAAACGTTGTTTATTTCGTCGTCCACATGTCACATTTACTTCTGTATACGAAGACAATAAAATCATTTTGTATTGTTTATGTAACAGAACGTTTAATTAGTGTGTGCATAAACTGAGTTAGCATTGCTTTAAATGTTCTCTGCTTGTTATTAACCTTTTACCAGCAATTATTCTGCATTCAAACGTAACCAAACATTCTTAATAAGTGTACAGTTTCATACAAATGTGTTTTGAGTATGTGCTTGTTCATGTTTACAAGACTATTGCGTTCAAAGCTGGGGTGTTATCACCGAAACATAAAATAAAATAAATGAAATAAAAATGAAAATGTAAAACAAATTGCTGAAAATATCCCGTGAATAATTCTATAGTTCCTAATAACCATGTTTATGTCACATGTTAACGAGAACATCACTCCTGTAATACAAAGGCCACTGCAATTCGCCTAACTCCTTCCTCCTATGAAACCGGGGCTTGTCTGTGCAGATATGAAGTAATATTTCATCGCACGGACTTTCAAGATCCTGACGCTTATGTCCTAGACGAAAACATGTCAGTTACACAAAAAAAAACACTCACGCACACACACACACACACACACGCACACACCCCCCCCCCACACACACACATACCCCACTCACCCAGCAAACACTTCTTTCGTCTGCCATTTTCACCACACACAAAAAAACACGTTTTGTGATGTATCAAAAAATCGGCCAACATGTAAATAAAATGTTGATGTATGTCATCTTGCAGATCGTTCAAAGTGTTCATGAAACGTTCCAGGTCTTCCTTTTTCGTTTTTCGTGGGGTTAAAGCTGAAATAGAAGAGCTCCAAGAAAATCAACACCTTTGACTAAGCTGGTTTTCAGCAAATAATTATGTGTACGCTGTCTGGAAATACACGTGTAGGGCTTGATGCCCTCTAGTTTTATTTCTCATTTTAACTACTGCAGTTTATCCGTGGTAGCTGGTTTTGTTGGCCGATCTATACGTATTAAATGGTGAAAGTTCATAAACCAATAACTGTGTTGTTGTGTTTTGGGATGGTATTCAAGAAGCCTTTACACAGTGAATACATCCGCGAAGCACAGTGGGTAATTCCGTGAAGCCGTAGATTAGGGTACGGAATTACCCACGGCTTCGCGGATTTATCTACTGCATAAAGGCTTCCTGAATACCAACCCTGGTGTTCATCTTTCTTTCCACTATCCTCCCTCATTGAATTCGAACTCGTCTTGTTCATTACTTTAATTTCTTATTCTTTGCCATTTTACTTCTTGTCTTGTCTTGTTTTGGTTTCTATATCTCTCCCTCCTCCTCTTCTTATTTCTTCATCCTGTTTGTTTCCTTCCATAATCCGTGACTTTTGCAACTTTCTTGTTCTTCTTCTTCTTCTTGTTCTTCTTCTTCTTCTTGTTCTTCTTCTTCTTCTTCTTCTTCTTCTTCTTCTTCTTCTTCTTCTTCTTCTTCTTCTTCGTCGTCGTCGTCGTCGTGATCGCCATCCTGTTTCTTCTTCTTCTTCTTCTTCTTCTTCTTCTTCTTCTTCTTCTTCTTCTTCTTCTTCTTCTTCTTCTTCTTCAATTCATGACATATTGCGGTAATGTGAGATACAGAGAGGGAGAGAATGGTATCTATGAAGGAGACAAAACGTTTGTGTCATACAGGTAGCCTGGCCAAACGAAGGGGAAATGTAAAGTTAATGAATGCATCTTGGACAGTCCATATTTAGAGGCCATTCTGAGTATGGTAGGAAAGACTTATCTTCCCACTTCTGAAGTGATACAGAAGTTTTTGACTCATGCATACGAATATCAGTCTATGTACAAACCCCCCGCCCCCACCTCCCCCCCAAAAAAAAAAAATCAATTTTTTAGCAAATCTGTGCGAGATGAGTCTAAAAAGTCCAAACAATGACATTAAAACAATTGTCCGTCTGTCTGTCCGCAATCCGTCGTGCGCGGCTCCCCCACCCCTCCCCCTTCCGTCTGTGCAAAACTTGCAAGTGGCTTAATATCTCAGAACCTATGCCAGCTATCACAACCACACTTAGTAATATGGTGCATATCTATGGTGCATCATAAATGATAAGTGAGTGAATGACTTTACTTCAAGGTCAAGGTCACAGGGTCAACAAACGTTAGTAAAAAAAATGAAACATTTTAACAAAATTTAACGTTTTTTCCAAGTTATTAATACTGACGTTATATTCTTTGAGGTATAGATATTAATGACACACACAAACTTTGCAAATTTGGTCAGCATCGCTGGTAAAGGTCACTCGAGCTGGCGCCAAAGTTAGTTCGTATAGATATTTTCAAATGACCTGAACCCTAAACTATGAGAGATATAAAGTCCAAACTTGTTGCATTTAGAGATGATAGATTGATCTTTCATATATGCTCCGTTTTTGCGTTGATCTTGAAGGTCAAGGTCAGTGTCTTGCAAAAACGTGAAAAATTAGTCATCGTACATTGGAATAGCACTATATTTTACCCATAGCATGCAACGACATTGGAATATTTGATCATACAGAGGCCACTTGAAGGCCAAAGTCATCTCAAGGTCAAGATCACTGAACGTCAAGGTCATCCCAAAGTCACTGTATTTTTTGCATAATTCAACTTTTGCTATAATTTATTTCATTGTATGTGAATGTATTTGGAGCCGGAGATCAAGGTCATTTCAAGGTCAAGAGTCTCGAAAGAACAAAGTTGGTATTATTTTGCCTTGTAGTGCCACCGTTTCATTTCGTTGTTGTTTTTTTTTCCTTCCGGGCACTCTTGTTCATGTTAAATATTGCAGGTTTCATAAGGAGCATATGAATCATATGGGCTTTGCCCTACAAGTTTTTTTTTTATTGTGGGAGTTTGCCATGGATATATACAAACAAACAGCCATTTCGCTGTGTTGTCAAGTCTTTCAGCGTAGCAAAGCTGATTTTGTGTCATAGAATCGAGTGAATGGTCGATTTTCAACTTACAGCCGGACAACTTGAGTTCAGACAGAGCTTAGTAGCTTACCTGATAGCCATGGGCGCAATTGCTCTCACTAAGGCAGGGGAAATGCCTGGCGAACCGACCCTCCAAGACGTAGTTACAGTCGGGCTTCACTCGGTTCGGTGACCAGCCATCTGGGCACGCGCCTGATCGTAGACACAGTCGTCATTGTTAACAGTAAAAGAAGAAATACAAAAATCAATACTCTCAAAGGTAAAAGTTTTGGTATTATTTTAAAAAAATCAAACATTACACTGCATAGCAGGAGGATTTTACGCAAAAAGGGGGCTATAAACCGAAGTTCCTGTCAGTGCTCGCAGGCATTCCATCCCTCGGACTATTAATGATCCTCGCCTGTCCTTTGAAAGATGACTAGGCTACTTGTAGGAGCCAGTTTACCTAAATACTCCCAGCATGCACCTAGGTTCCAATCCTCACCCTCCTCCCCGAGATTTTTCAAGTTGTGCTCAGTTGTCTTGGGAAGTTTAACTACGCATCCAGCAGCAAGTTGGAGCCTTTGGCGGCTTGAGTTAGAGTCTGATTGCAGCCAGCAGTTGAGCAGCACTAGCGGTACAAAAGTGCAGTATCGAGTCCAGGAGTACTTTACTTCCATTCAAGAAAGTAAGGACAACAAGAAAAACGGCGGTATAATTATGGCCCCTTATTAAACTGCATCTATATATATAAATTGCTTAGCCGGAAGTCCTTCTTCGCCTCTACTGTAAAGTTTGTCCGGTATGGACGCTGATCTGGGCAGGTGCTGGGCGCTGCGGATCGGCCTGCTGTGCGCTCGAAACCTGCGAAATCGTTATAGCCGACATTTCCTTACCGAACGTTTAACCGTTTCTGAAATAAATAAATAAACAAAATGTCCACAAACTGCAATAGCCTCATTCCGCGCGCGGTTTCAATTCAACCCGTGTCAAGAACGTGCCGTTCCGTAATACCGCAAATTTTGTTTTCTTTCCATTCAAAACACTTTTGCACTCATGTCACCAATCTTACAAAATTTTGTGTTTAACTAATTAAATTTGATTAATTATAAATCGAATCGAGGTTTTAGCATGTTTTCCCATATAGACCAAAAAATTGATGCTCTTTATACGAAGCCTTGGTAGCTCACTTAGTAAGACATTCGCCTACCGTGCAGAAGACCCAAGTTCAAATCTCCGGCGGGCCATTTTTTAATGCTTTTTTTAACACTACAATATGGCTATTTTTCTTTTTAATTTAGGCTTTTTACTTTTAAATTATTATTATTATTATTATTATTATTATTATTATTATTATTATTATTATTATTATTATTATTATTTATAAACTAATAATAATTATAATAATAATATCTTATATCAAATTTTATTTTAAAACCTTGGTGTTTTTTATGATTTCTATTTGTATTATTCTATATTCAATATTATTATTATTATTATTATTATTATTATTATTATTATTATTATTATTATTATTATTATTATTATTATTAATATTATTATTATTATTATTATTATTACCAAGGATCGGGATGGGGTGGTACGTGTAGGTAAAAGGGGGCTACCGGTAGATTTAAAGGGGCATGGGTAGGCATAACGGGGATACGGGTATATATAAGGGGATATGGTGATGGTCGATTCCTTTCATCCATACCTGCGAAACGATCAACGGGGAAGTATCAAGGAGGGTACAGGTAGGTTACAAGGGGGTACGGAAGGTATCAAGGGGGTATGGGGAGGTATCAAGTGGGTTCGGGGAGGTATCAAGGGGGTATGGTGAGGCATCATGGGGGGGACGGGGAGATATCAGGGGGGGTATGGGGGTATGGTGAGGTATCAAGGGGGATATGGGGAGGTATCATCGTCCAAATGAAACTCGCAGACAACAGTTGTCTCTCTGTCTACATTTTAAACAACAACCTGTGTAACCTGGCTTGCCAGGGTACAAAAACCACTAGTATAAAATAAAAAATAGTCACTTTTTCTAAATTAAAATGACGAAAGTCAAATATGGTAGTAAACGAGATGCATTCTTAAAAAAATTTGTTAAAACTCTTTCTTCCAAAACGTAATAACTATAAAATAAATAAATGCATAGGCTTATATCCACCTATCTATCGATAGATACGGTGTCGGATAGCGCAGTGGTTGGAGAACTCGCTACTGTGTCGCAAGTGAAGCACCGTCCAGTGCGGTTAGCACTTGGATGGGTGACCGCAAAACGTGAAGCGACAAATAACATTGCCCCCAGTTGACTCAACTGTGACTGAGTACCTACTCTCTTAAGGGTGGGGAAGGTAAACAGCGAGGGAGAGAGATGGGCATCACCCTCATTACGCTGGCCCAAGATAAGTGTGATCTCCAACATCACGCTCACCTACGGCCACAAGGCTATTGGACTACCTTTAACTTTTTTTTAACCTAGAATATGCACGCACGCTTTTCAAATGGCTTATTCATCTTGTTTGAGTTTTATTGGAGGTGAAATAGATTTATTTATTTCTTTCTTTATTTATTTATTACAGGCAATTTCATATAGCACATATATCCAACAGTTCCATGCGCTTTACAATAATACTACACTCAATTGACTTACAACACAGTTTATAAGACATAGTTTATAAAACCACAAGAAAGCACAAACACACACACACACACTCATCACACACATCACACACACACTCATCACACACACTCATCACACACTCATCACACACACACACACACACACACAAACAAGCGCGCCTTCCATCGCCAACAGACTCCTCGCGCACCGGACTATTATAGTGGTGCCATATTAAGTGAGCACAACAATGTAAAATAAGCTGTCTCATATAGAGGTACAAACACACAGGAAAAGTGATAAATAAAATGAATAAGAATAATACAAACAACATTAAAAGTACGTTCAAAAAACAGAAGCTATAAAAATATTAAATATTAAATCAGTAAAAGCTGTTAATCCAACTAATCAGCGAAAGAGTTAAAGCAGAGGTTGGAGGTTTTGTGCATGATACGGGAAGTCATCGGGAGCCAGTGGAGATGTTGGCGCAATGGTTGAAAATTGTCACGTATCTTGGCTATAAAAATTAATCTTGCAGTTTGTAACCCTTTTGAAATTGGTCAATGAGATAGAAAGGAACACCAGACAGGAGAGAGTTGCAGAAGTCAAATTTGGACAGAACAAGGAAGCCGACGAGAGTTGTGATTGTATTAAAGGAAAGAAGCTGTCGAACCTAAGTTTCTGGCAGAGGATGTTAGTGTGATTTCCGAGTTACAAATGGAAATAAAGGAAGGCGCAGAAGAAGGCTGGTGGTCTGTTGGGAGAATGAATGAGGAGAATTTCAGTTTTGTCGTCATTCAGTTTGAGTTTGTTGCATGTCACCCATTGATTGACGTCAGTGACACACGTGTGCACGCGACGGACGGCAGCGTACATATCGTCTCTCGGATTTGTGTAGCGTCAGCAAAGGACTGACTGGCTATAAAATGGCGACTGATGAAAGTAGGAAGCGGTTTGGTGTAAAGGATAAAAAGGACCAAGCAACCCGTACAAAAAACGCACAAAGCGTGAGTTTTTTTTCAGGTATAAAATAATATATCCAAGCAAACAGAAACACAAAACATATTACACACACAAACACACACATACACACACCTACACAAACACATATTTGCAATGCATCACAACTGGGTTTATTTAAGAATGTAGGAATCGGGAAGTGTTTTCTTTGACGGAAAGAACGCAAACTTCTTCTAAAATTGTAAGAATCTGATGCAAAATTGGCTCTTTCCGTCTAAAAAGTTGACCTATAGGCGACGAAATAGGTCGAACATTCTTCACAATTTCTCCGAAAATCGACTGCATTTTCTCCGTCCCGGATAGAGCACTCCCTTGAACTTAAAACACTTTCATGCACTACAACTGGACTCCCATGCACTAAAAGAGCACTCCCGTGCACTTAGAAAAAAGTGGGGTCCTGGAAAAAAGTGGGTTCCAAGCACAAAAAAAACATTTGTTACTAAGAAAGATTAGATCTGCTACCCATTTGTGCGTTTATTCAAGTGCACACTCACACACCTATTCACACACACAAACACACCCCCACAAGCACCCACACACACACACACACATACGCACACACGCACACACACACACACGACAACACATAATGCAATAATTCCTACAGAATTTCCTTTCTGCAAACCTTACCAACAAAGACGGCAAGACACAAGATCAAGAGCGCCAGAGAGTTCATAATTCCGACTGAAGAAAAGGTCCGCCAAAATGTCTTTTTGGTCGAAAGGCTGGAATTTAAGGATTTTCAGCAAGTTCCGGTATATAAATACCGGTGTCTAACGGACTATTTTAACCCCCTGTCTAAGAGAGAGAGAGAGCGAGAGAGAGAGAGAGAGAGAGAGAGAGAGAGAGAGAGAGAGAGAGAGAGAGAGAGAGAGAGAGAGAGAGTTTGGTATATAGCCTAATTAGCATGTGGTCTTAGTTCTAAAACTTCAGCCGGAAGTTGCTAACTCTAACCCTGACCATAACAAAATGAATTCTCGTAATTTTACGGCGTTGTTTTTTTTTTTTGGGGGGGGGGGGGGGGGGGGGGCAAGGATAACGGGTTATTCTGGGAGTTAAATTTCACCATTACTTTCAGAGATTTGCTTTTAAATTGTAAAACCGATCCACAGCGTCCTTGAGTTTTAGACCCAGCAGTCGCGCCTAATTTTGGAGATGTCTGCACTTTTCCACAGATAAGAAAACTGGAACACAAGCAGTTCATGCATTACAATTTAGACTATCAGTACATTTAAATGTAAAATAGCTTTTGGTACAGATCGTTTTGGTACTCGTGTATAATATACAGGATGTGAACTTTACACATAGCTGCATGCGAAGGGTGCAATGACGCCCCGGCTAAGTAATGCCGACAGTGGTTAGTAGTAGTTAGTTTGGTGACCAAATAGTCATGACTCTCAGGTAGCGTAATGCCCCAAGGATGAGATTGTGTAAACCGAGGAGGTCTAGTCTCCTCCGGAGGTGGGAGTTTTTTTTTATTCATTCATTCATTGTCTGTACTCGCATACGTTCCAACGCACGGATTTTAAAGCTCCTGACGCTCATGTCATAGACGGGCGAGAACGCTAAATCCACAAACACACTGCAAGGTCTATACGTCCTGTTGCCCGTCTTACTGGCACGGCTGGAGCGACACTGCGGCTGCCGCCCTTTTCCTGACAATTCAACCCAATGTTTCGCCCGCATGGGTGACGTATTTTACCCCAAATTCAAACTATAAAGGTAATAATAAAGAGAGGGAGAGAGACAGAGAGAGACAGAGAAAGAAACAGACAGAGAGAGAGAGAAAGGGAGGGAGGGAGAGAAAGAGAGAGAAAGACAGAGAAACAACCAGATAGACAGGGACAAATAGACAAGACTAGAAGTCATACAAAAAGACAGAAAGCGGATATGAAGAATAAAAGCCTTGGGCTTACAGATACATGCAGGTGAACTTGTCTTGGCATGATCGTTTTCTCAGTAACAGCAAAACCTGATCAGCATTCATGACGCATCGCCCACTCAAAATAATGGAGAATGAGAACAGCCAAGCCACACTAACAGCCTACGAGTATGCATTATAGTAAAATCCTGCACCCAGTACCACACTGTAAAAACACCAAAAAGGCTGATGGAAGCAGGAAGATGGCCAGTGATCACAATACAGTACTGACTATAGAATGTCATGGATTAGACTTGCATCTTTCCTAATAGAGCAAACGACAGTTCGCGATCGAGGTGGTGGTCAGGTATGGCGCCTCTCATATTCCCCGAACGCCCTTATGGGCCAAGGGACTGCGATTATGAGCTCAGATGAGGTCAGATGAGATAGTAGAACCTTTGAAGTGTACCTACAAATTTCCTAATCCAGTTTTCGACCCTAAGTAGAAATGAGATGTTTTTGAACTTACGGAAAATTGCTGTGCGTGCAATTTGTTGGCGTGTTCCATATCAAGGTCTTTATCTTTGTAAAACCATCCCGCTGTTATGTACTATAAATAAATATATATAAACACACGCACAAACACACATACCCAACACATACATGTATACACGCACAGAAATGCAAACACAGCCCATGCCCAGCATACACATACGCACATGTCCAACCACACCACCGCCCCATGCACACACACACGCACACAGACCTACGCCCACCACCAACCCTACACACACACGCATACATAGATACACACACGCACATGCCATCTACAGCCCTCTTCCCATCACCTCCCCCAATACAAACACATTCACACACACACACAAACACCCAGGCAACCGCACCCGCACACAAAACACCGTCAGATGAAGCGCCCCAAGGTGGCATGTGGGCGCCTTTGTGCGGAATGGGGGTGGGTGGTGGAGGCCTTGTGTTGGATCCTGTGTCGACCAGCGCCTTGAGCAGCTCCTAACCTGAAAAAGAGCTCTATAAAAGGTCTCAATTAGAAAGCTTTGTTTACTTTTTTGACCCTACAAATTCGCATTGTTAGCACATTACACAATGATAAAGTGGTATTTGTTAGCACATTACACAATGATAAAGTGGTATTTGTTAGCACATTACACAATGATAAAGTGGTATTTGTTAGCACATTACATAATGATAAAGTGGGCTTTGTTAGCACATGACACAATGATAAAGTGGGCTTTGTTAGCACATGACACAATGATAAAGTGGTATTTGTTAGCACATTACACAATCATAAAGTGGTATTTGTTAGCACATTACACAATGATAAAGTGGGCTTTGTTATCACATTACACAATCATAAAGTGGTATTTGTTAGCACATTACACAATCATAAAGTGGTATTTGTTAGCACATTACACAATCATAAAGTGGTATTTGTTAGCACATTACACAATGATAAAGTGGGCTTTGTTAGCACATTACACAATGATAAAGTGGGCTTTGTTAGCACATTACACAATCATAAAGTGGTATTTGTTAGCACATTACACAATGATAAAGTGGGCTTTGTTAGCACATTACACAATGATAAAGTGGTATTTGTTAGCACATTACACAATGATAAAGTGGTATTTGTTATCACATTACACAATGATAAAGTGGTATTTGTTAGCACATTACACAATGATAAAGTGGTATTTGTTATCACATTACACAATCATAAAGTGGTATTTGTTAGCACATTACACAATGATAAAGTGGGCTTTGTTAGCACATTACATAATGATAAAGTGGGTTTGTTAGCACATGACATAATGATAAAGTGGGTTTGTTAGCACATGACATAATGATAAAGTGGTATTTGTTAGCACATTACACAATGATAAAGTGGGCTTTGTTAGCACATTACATAATGATAAAGTGGGCTTTGTTAGCACATGACATAATGATAAAGTGGGCTTTGTTAGCACATTAAATAATGATAAAGTGGGCTTTGTTAGCACATGACATAATGATAAAGTGGGCTTTGTTAGCACATTACATAATGATAAAGTGGGCTTTGTTAGCACATTACACAATGATAAAGTGGGCTTTCTTTGCTCCCACCAACCGCTAAAGGTTGAATGCTTTCCTTCGATTCTAACACAGAGCTGTTTTCCCTGTTTTAACGGTACAGCCTTGTGACCTCTGACCCTATTGAGGAGTAAAACCACGCAGCTTGAAGTGTACGTCTTAATGTCTAGAGTAGGGTAGGGTCCAATTTATCAACCTAATACGAACAAAAACCTTTACGAACAATTGGTATTGTTCTTCACGGGTTCTGTCTCTTATCGCCTTTCATAAATACTATATTTTAGCTGCGTTATGATGGCTAGCTCTTGTTATATGGAGGCACAAAAACTACGGAATTTACTCATTTAAAATATAACTATTCTTAAGAGAGTTTTTTTTTGGGGGGGGGTGGGGGGGGGGTTGTAATCTTTTTTTTTAAAGTGGGGGCAACACTCCCTGTGAATGCTAAAAGGATCTGTCTAGGGTGTGGCGGGGAGGGAGGGCGCGGTCAAATCGAGTCCTTCAAGAATGATGAAACAGATAAATCCATTGATGTCTAGTAAGAGGCGGGGGCGAACTGTGAGAAAGTGGGTCGTCTGGTGCTAGCATTTCTCCTAACCTTTACTCTGTAGTTCAGCGCGGGCAGTAAACTATTGGGACACCCTGACACACTAAAGTCATTCTGTAGATAACCATATTCCCTCTGATGAAAAACAAAAATTACCCCCCCCCCCTCCCCCCGCCCTCCCAAATAAATTAACCGCCAGTCTAGTCAGATAGAGATAATATAAGATAAGATAAGATGCAATACACGGGTACAGTGTGGCTCGCCTTGGCTCCGAGCACGTGGTCGTTCAACCTATAGTAACGTGAGGTTCCTCCGAGCACGTGGTCGTTCAACCTATAGTAACGTGAGGTTCCTCCGTTCTGGCCGGTGACTTCTGTGTAGAAGACTTTCGCCCAGTGATGCCGTGCTGAAATCACCCCTTAGCGCTAACTACCGCTTAAATACCGAGGATCTTACATGTATTTTACTAATTGAAACTTTTTTTTTCTTCTCCAAAACAACCGAGGCTGCAACTCCAGAGTTTTAAATTAGGAACTATTTCTGGCTACGAATTCTCTTTAAAAACATATAGGTGCCTTTCCATTTTTGTTGCCAACCAGCCAAAATGGACACAACGTGACTTTAAAAACCAACAAAGAAAAACCTTTATAAACCCACAGGCATTCATAGTTCTGTAAGTCTAAATTCCATTATAACTCGAGCTTACCTTGTTTTGTAAACATCCCCGAGGAAGATGGACTGAGCCACTATTATGACATAAAACCTTTGATGTGGTGGGGGGTGGGGAGAGGAAGGGGGGTAGGGAGAGACCCAGGGGGGGGGGGGGAAAAGAATGAAGGACGTCACAGGGCGATCCTACGTCACCAGGAATGACGTAATGATATGAGGCCTTGCTGCTTGGCGAGCTTGACCTCGCGCAGGATCTGGCACATAGTGCACTCCACCGCAGAAGAAGCCATGAAGCAGTCGCCGCAGATGGAACCCTCAAGAGCGAACGAAATCTATTTATAGCAAAATGATGTCACCCTCTCCCACCCACCCACTATCACCATTATCATATTCGTCGTCGCCGTCGTTGTCATCATCATCATCATCATCATCATCATCAGCAGCAGCAGCAGCAGCAGCAGCAACAACAACATTACTACTACCACCGACATCACTATCTCACTTTAGTCACAGCCATCGCCACCATCATCATCATCATCATCATCATCATCATCATCATCATCATCATCATCATCATCATCATCATCATCATCATCATCATCATCATCATCATCATCGTCATCATTATCATCATTACTCTTTCAAATGAGTTATTAGCCGAAGTTTAGTCTGTGCACACACGCATTCCATCGCACGGACTTTAAAGACACTGACGCTCATGTCCTAAAAGGTGTTACAGAAGTGTTAGCTTCTAAAATACACATAGTAAGCACTAGGCCCTCTTCCCCCTCGTCCTGGGCGGCGCTGCTGTACAGCTAAACAGGTTACCCGAATACGACCCAGAGTGTGTGACAACTATTTTCCTGACGAATAGTAATGGCCACATATTGGGATGCCCAGTTGGGTCCTGACTTTGGTGCAGACGGGGACCAGCCAGTTGGCCACGCCGCTGTAAGCTTACAGGCACGCAAACTCACACAAGTTCTGGGCAAGTTGGAACGCAGAGCAATGCCCGGAAAACGTCACGCACATGTCTGAAACATCAGAATACAGTATACATAATGTATTCCAGCAACATATCGCAACAAAACAACCAACATTTCACATGCATGGAACCCGGAATACAATTCACATATGAGAAGGATTTGCAATTATTAAACAACCCTTTTTTTCTTGTTTCTTTTTTGATTTCTTTCTGTTCATTTTTTATAAACATTTCCAGATCATGTCGATGCGGTGCGCTCTAGGTGGTAATCAAGATGTTGAAGCAGAGGAGTAGGTGTAGGGAAGGAAAGTCGCTCGTAGATATGTGTAGATAAGCCCAAGAGGCGAAGAGGCGCCGTGTGAAGAGGAATAGCCTTTGGCAGACACGAAGAAGAGCTGGAGGCGCAGGGCGCCTATAGTCCGGAGGCGCCACACTCCACAACAGTTTCCGTGTGTAGCCCAGTAGCAGAGAAAGTGACAGGGCTGCCAGGGAATGAGACAGCGGCCGCAAATCTTCGAGGCGACATCGCCGATCAGCAACCGCCGCCCAGTCGATGGAGCCCTACATGGTGAGAAAATGAAGGTTGAAGGTTGAGGCGGAGTTTAGGCATCTCCCACAGGTACCTTTGCTGTCGCTGCTTCGACTTCGGGTCCCTATATTTCGACGGCAGAGTGGCAAGAGCGCGGCCATTCCTCAATCTCAGCAGCTAGAGCGCCTGTGGGTCTGAACGTCTCCTAGAGCAAGTCTGCCACCAACATGCCCGACTCTCAAGAGCTGCTCAAGGCGCTGGTCGATTCAGGAATCTGACTCAAACCGCCCTAGGCGACCACTTGCAACCTTTGGGGGCATAGACTGACGCCCAGACGACTGAGCACTATCCTGGGCGACCGGGCATTGGGGACAAGAGACCTAGTGCTGGGTGTATTTGTGTAGCCGGCACTGACCCGTCTAGGCCATGAGAGTCAGGATCTGTAAAGTCTATGCGATGGAAGGCGTGCCTGCACAGACCAGACCTCGGATTATACTCTCATCCGAAGGCGAATTGGCACAGTGTCTAAGTTTGTTTTTTTTAAAATTAAAAATCCTATCCTATCCCGTAACTCGAAGGTCGTTGAGGCACCACAGATGATCGTTTAACTAATGTACTCCATCTTTCTCTGTTCTCAGCAACCCTCATGGCTTCGTTCAGTATCAAGCCAGGCCATTCTTGAATGTTGTCTTCCCACCTCTTTTTCGGTCTCCTTCTTCTGCCTCTTTGCACCGTGCCTCGCTGGATGGTCTTTGCAAGGCCTGAATGCTCTGCTGACGTGACCATACCATCGGAGTTTCTGTTTCTTCACCACTGTGAGCATGTCATCGTGTTGTCCAATGGCTTGTGTGATGGTCTGTCCGACTTCGTTACAGGAAATACCAAGAAGTCTTCTGTAGCACCTCAGTTCCATGCTTTGTATTCTTCGTTGTAGATCTGCTGTGAGGTTCCATGTTTTGCAAAGATGTATTGAAAAAAAACACAAAAAAAACAAAAAAACACTCCAAGCCGTAAACGGGCGTTGAACCACTGTCTGCACATCCTGCAATGCTATCGTCTGACATTTGCGTACACCTCTGAGCCAACTATAATCCCCGATAATATAAACAATGTGACAACTACCAAAAAAGTGCAAAAACGCACTATCCTATCCTATCCTGTCCCGTAACCCGCAGGTCGTAGGGGCACCACAGATGATCGTTTAACCAGCATACTCCATCTTTCTCTGTTCTCAGCAGCCCTGATGGCTTCGCTCAGTGTCAAACCAGTCCATTCTCGAATGTTGTCCTCCCACCTCTTTTTCGGGCTCCCTCTTCTTCTACCTCCTTGCACTGTGCCTTGCAGAATAGTCTTTGCAAGACCTGATGATCTGGTGACGTGGCCATACCATCAGAGTTTCCGTTTCTTCACCACTGTGAGCAGGTCATCGTGTTGTCCAATGGCTTGTGTGATGGTCTGTCGGACTTCGTCGTTGGTGATGTGTTGGGTATAGGAAATGCCCAGAAGTCTTCTGTAGCACCTCATCTACATGCTTTGTATTCTTCGTTGGAGATCTGCCGTGAGGGTCCATGCTTCGCAAGCTTATAGGAAGATGGAGATGACAAGGGAGCGCAGCAGTCTTACTTTGGAATGTAGACTGATGGTCCTGTCTTTCCAAATGGGCTTCAACCTTGTCAGGGCATCAGTTTTTTGTGCGATCCTGGAGAAGACTTCATGTCGGGACCAAATTGTCTGATACAATGGCTCCTAAATATTTGAAGCTATGCACTGTGTTGAGGGGTTGGCCTTGGACTTTGATGTCCGTGTTGATGCCATTGGTGTTGTTGGTCATCATTTTTGTCTTCTCTGCACTTATTTCCATTCCATAAGCTCTGGTGGTGGTGTCAAGCCTCTGTACAAGCTGTTCAAGTTCTTGTTCCTCTCCAGCCAATCCATCAATGCCATCCGCAAAACGAAGATTGGAGATTGCTCTACCCCCTATGCTGACTGTGCCTTCATGATCTGCAAGAGCATCTGACAAGATGCGCTCTAGGAAGATGTTGAAGAGGTTTGGAGAGAGTGGGCATCCTTGACGCACATCGATTGTTGTTCTGAACCAGTTCCCGATGGCGCTGTTGTGGAGGACTGCACTGGTAGCCTTGTCATACAGGCTTTTGATGACTTCAATAATTTTAGGGCTAGGACTGATGTTGTACACTTTCATTGTTGCCCATAGAGCTGCATGCCAGGCTCGGTCAAACGCTTTCTTGAAGTCTATGAACACATGATATTGATATTGTTGGTGCTGTAGGTATTTCTCACAGATTATTCTGAGGTTGAAAATCTGTTCAGTGGTACTTCGCCCTGCCCTGAATCCTGCTTGTTCTTCAGCTATGATTTGTTCAGCTTGGGGTTTCAACCTGTTGATCGAGTATTATTTTCCGGAGGACCTTGCTGGGATGGCTGATGAGGCTGATGGTGCGGTAATTTTCACACTCCTCAAGGTTACCTTTTTGGGAAGAGTGATGACAAGCGACTGGGTCCATTTTATAGGCCACTCCCCACTCTGCCAGATCTTGTTACAGATAATGGTGAGGGCATCAATCATCGCTTCTCCTCCTGCAGTTCCGCGGGTATGTTGTCCACTCCCGCTGACTTCCCTTTCTTTAGCGATTGCACTGCTGCCTCAACTTCTTCCCGGAGAATTGGGAGGATTTCTTCTTCTTCTCTGTTCTCGGGACATGCTAGAACTGATGGGTCTCCATTTGGTGTATGGTTGTAAAGGTCAGAGCAGTACTCTTTCCATCTGTCCAAGCTTCTTGTTCTTCTGTAAGGCATATGCCAGACTTGCTTTGGATCGTGGAGACTTTGGGCTATTTTCAGCCGCTTCACAGTCTGATAGGCCTTCTTGCTGTTGTTCTTGTTCAGACTGTTCTCTATTTCCTGGCAATGATCTTCTATCCAGTTCTCCTTTGCTGTGCGCATGCCTTTTCGGATGTCATTGTTGAATTTTCCGTAGACATCAGCTCCCTGTGAGGTGTTCTTTTTCCTTTTTTTTATATTTTTTATCTCTCTTCGTTTATTACACAGATCCAAAAGTTCAGGTGTGATCCACGGCTTCTTCCTTGGTCGGACAAAAACGCACACTGTTACCAATATTAACGTGAGTATGAGGTCAATTATTCAAACTTGGTATGACCCATAGAAGACATTACTGAAGTGAAAGTTTTCCGATGGGCGTGTGAGTAGCTTAACAAGTCCATGGGAGTCCCCAATTACGTCGCGGGGCTTCGCTAGCACTATACCAGAGAGGCTCTTAATGTGGTCACGCAGTGTCCCTTCAGATTATACCAGCACAGAATAGTTTGTCCTGGCTAATCCACAGCATCGTATTGGGGGCACGTTGGTCACGCTCCGCTGGGTTTGTTTGTGTGCGATCTTGCTTGTGCCTGTATACATAAGGGAGATAAGCAACTTATATAGCAGACGACGTTTTTGAACGGTCGGGCACAAAATTCCGCTTCAACGTTTTTGCCAATATTAGACGCAAAATTGTATGAACATAAAACAATAAATAAACAAATTGTCATCTCCAAGCGTGGATGAGTAATTCTAGAAGTTGTTGCGCAATGCTGACCTCGACCTCAGATGCACTTTCAAACATAAGATAACTCCCGCGCACGCACTAACTCAAAACTGTGTCCTATAAAAACTTTTAGATGTTGAGAGAGGCACGGTGGTCTAATGGTAGACTAGTGCTTTGGCTTGCGGATCTGAACGTCCCGGTTCGAGCCCTGTCCGGGGCATTGTGTTGTGTCCCTGGGAAAGACACTTTACTCCCTTTTCCTACTCTTTCGGAGGAGAGTATAAACCGAGGTCTAGTCTGTGTGTCGCATACATTCCATCATAACGGACTTTAAAGATCCTGAGGCTCATGTCCTAGACGGGTGAGAGCCGGTAACAAGAACACACCCAGCATGCACTTGGTCCTTATCCCCCATCCCCGGCTGGCCAGGATAGTGCTCAGTTGTCTGGGCGTCACACCATGCGGTTTGAGTTAGATCCTGTATCGGCCAACGCCTAGAATCTGGTCAAGTACGGCGAGATAAGTGCGCTATAAAAATCATCAATAATAATTATAATAATTAATAATAATAATAATAATAATAATAATAATAATAATAATAATAATAATAATAATAATAATAATAATAATAATAATGTTGGCTATGTGCGCAATGATTTTAGTGTGATGCGTGCGAGTACATAATATTACATTCCCTGCACAGATTGTGATTGAGATAGGGCAATATTTGTTAAACAGCCGACGAATTACCCCGAAGTGAAAGACGCACAAAGCGTGGCACGCACGCTATTCCCTCTTTCTCTCTCTTAAACACAAACACATACACACACGCACACAGTTGGGTATTAACCAGGTCAACAAAACATTGCAGCTTTATTTGACTTAACATTGTAAGTTATTGATTGCAGCACAGACCCTTTTCTCTTCCACGCGCTGTGTTTGAAAGTGCATGTATTGTGTGTTAGTGCGTGTGTGTATGTGGCTAGGTAGAAACACCGTTACTCTGACATGCACTTGAAACTCTACGCACTTTCTTTTGACGGACCCCGTTATTTTGACGCCAAAACAGGGTTCCGTTAAGGTTAGGTTAAGGGATGGGGTTAGGACTTGGGTTAGGGTTAGCGTTAGGGTTAGGGTTAGGATTAGCTTCAAAAAATGGACAAATGTGTAAAAATGTCAAAGTAACGTATGTAGAGTTTCATGAAAGTCATCACAACGTCGTATCTACACGGTTGTGTGTGTGTGCGTTTGTGTGTGTGTTTA